>BGNK01002149.1:60087-105556 GCA_003297005.1 Symbiodinium sp. clade A Y106 | reverse complement strand
GAGCGCAACAAAAAAAAAACACTTTGCACACCCGGGGCCGACAGCAAAAAATTTTCTAGAAACCAATGACGCGGGGCACGAGCAAAAAGGGGCCACAACAAAAAAAAACACCCTGGCCTTTGGTTTACGGGTTGAGGTGTTTAGGGTTTAGAGTGATTCGAGCTTCTGCGCTCAATGGAACCCTTTTATTAGGAAGCGTAACTGCCGTAACTCTCAGATCTCAGTAGGAGAATTGTTCAAGAAAAGGCGTTCGTTAATCATGGATCTCGTTAGCCGCTTTGGCAGTGTGACTAGTATAGAAGGCTGAATAACTACCAGTTCCTTAGAGTTTGTTTCTGAAAACAGTACGATAATATACCCCAGTTCGATTTATGAAGACCCCTATACAACCTTCGTTGCTTTGGGTTTAGGCTAAGAAACCCTACCGACTGCCCATGGCTAACCTTTTCATTCGCTTCGGAAGCTGGTCAAGTCGGCTGCGAGGTTTAACTGAGCCGTAAACTGCCTGCAGCCCCAAACCGTCGCAAAAGCAACACTGAAACCAAAACCAGCCTAAACCCTAACCCCCTAAATCCTAAGCCGTAAACCCTAAACCTAAACCGACCCTAAAGCGACCAAAATAAACCCCTAAATCCTCAGACCCCTAGACTCCCCCTAAATTTAAACACAATAGTCAAACCTTTGGGTTGAAGGACTTAATGCCTATATACTCTCCCCAAATATTAACCTACATAACTACTATGCTAAACCCAAGTACCTTATTGTTGGGTCCTTTGGACCCTTAGGGCAACATTTTTCAACCAGTAAACCTCTCAGCCTTGTCGCTGATCTCACGGCAGGCGGGGTAGTGTCGAACAAGAGCCAAGCGCCTGAGGCGACACCGCTGTTTACTGTGCTTTGGGGTTTCGGGTTGGTTTAGCTTTAGGAGTTTGGAATCCACGGTTTACGGCTGAGAGTTTTGAGTGTATCGTTGTCGTTGGTGTGTTGCTTGTCTGTGTCAGGGGAGTGGGGCCGGGGGTGGTGGTGCGCGGGGGCGCCATGTGGTTTTAGGATGTTTTATGGCTTTTTTGTGGTTCTGAATTCGGCTCAACGCAGAGAAGTTGTGAGCACGATGGTGTTGGGGGAGCTGGATCTGCAGTTTCTGCGGAACTTGTCCATGTCACTCATGACCTTGAGCCTCAACGCATAACCGTTGCCATAACCCTACGTGGTCAAGGTCTCGTCTCCATATTACAGCGCCGGCCGCATAGTGCTTGAATTCGGGGGTTTAAAACGGAAAGGTCTACGAGTTGCACCTCTTCGGTTCGAAGCATCGTTTAAGGGGAAATGTAGACCCCCAAAGTAGTTATGATAGTATGGTCCTTCCAGAACTGAATTTTTTCTTCTGCAAGCTACGTGTAACAAAGGTTAGCGGGTTAACAACTTCAAAAAAAATTGCACGTGTCGCATCACATCGATTTGTTCGAGCTTTGTTCGCGGGGTGGTGGTTGTGAGTAGCTTAAATCACGTTTGTCGACAAGAGCCCAGAACATTACATACCCTAATGGAGACCCTTATAGAAACCCTGACACGAACCCGAACAGGAACCCTCTGCCAACCATGAAGGCCTCTACGCTAAACCATGTTTGCAACCGTTATAGTAGCCCTTACATACAGCCCTGGAAAAGGACCCCCTTCAAAACGACTTGGTTCCAGACATCAAGGCCCCTATATTACACCACCCCAAACTTGATTCTTTAAAAGGAGCCCTGAACAAGGATCCTTATTGTGAAGTCCCCAGAGACTCCAAAACCCCTTAATTAAGGAATATAACCTTACAATTATGGTAGGATCCCTAATCTGATGTAAAGTACATTCCTTAAGTAAGGGGTTTTGGCCAGGAGGAGGAGGATGAAGAAACTGAGCCGAATCCGAAGCTCGAGATGCAGGAGCAGATCAACCACACCCAGGTGGGGGTGCCTAGGGTTCCTCTAAGGGTTGCTGTAAGGTTATAAGGTGTAGGCGAGGGTTTACGGGCTTAGGGTTTAGGGCTTGTGCGGGCCTAGGCCGAGGGCTTAGGCTTCAGGGTTTCGGGTTTAGCTTTGAGGGCTTCGGAGGGGCGCTGATACGTAGGAGAGGCCTCTGGTTTCGCGAGGATCCCTGAGATTATACTACTACTACTACTGCTGCTACTACTACTACTACTCCTGCGCCCACCAGCAAACCCTAGACCAACAACCCCATGAAGCTCCTTAAGAACCCCAACCCGATACATCCTTTAGAAACCTTAAACGTAAAATCCCGAAATGTCTAAACCTTGAAAACGTAAAACCCCGAAAACCCTGAACTTAAAGCCCTAAACCCGAAAGACGTAAAACCCCGAAAACCCTAAACCCTAAACTCGAAGCATTTCTTGGGGTCTTCCCTGTGGTTGATCTTGGAAGGGCTTTGGATGTTGGGCCTGTCTAAATAATGTAGGGGCCTAAAATATTACCTATACTATTTTTTTTTTTGGGGGGGGGGCTCCTTATTATAATTACATATGATTGGCTTATATTTGGTTCAGGTACGGCTTGCGAGATCGGACATGCAACACTGGGATGCAATTGCAGTCTCTGAATGCGCACCAGCGATGTTCAGAATGGTGAACCAGTAGAAAGGAATAACAGAAGGTGTAGAAGGCAAGTAGCTCGTCATTTCCCTCGTCGGCACAGAAGTAGATGTAGGCCGCCGGCATGATGTTCATCTTGGCCAATCAACTCCAGCATCATGTCCATCGACATCGTCATCGCAACCGTCGTCACCATCATCATCATCATCATCACCACGATCATGTTCACGAACATCAACAATGGACATCATGTAACAGTCGTCGGTGCCGACGTGGTCGCCAGCACCAACAGTTTCAGCTATAATGTCATCTCCTTTCTGTTAATATCATTTTTTCCTTTCCCGGGTTCCTTTAAAGGGGTCTATAAGGGTTAGTACAAGGGATTCATAACAGGGTTTGAACAGGGTTCTATAGTATAGGGGCCTTAATAATTAGAACAGGGTTTTCATATCATCATGGTCACCATCATCATCACAGCCCCTCAACCAAGATAGAAGCCGAAGTCTATTGTACGTGCCAGCCGGCAGAATTTTTTCGCCGTCAATAGTTGAACCTCCATAATACAGCCCTAAGGGTCCAATGACCTAATTATCATATACTCTCCAAAATAGTAACCGACATAACTACTATCCTAAACCCAAGTACCTAATTATTGGGTCCTTTGGACCCTTAGGGCAGGGTCATGTGAATCGATCAGTCTATGCTTCAGTCGACCAAGACGGCAGAGCGACTCCTGTAATGCCTTCATTGCAGACTGCATGTAGATCCTAAGAGTCTAAGACGGCAGTCTTTCCAGATGAGCACGACCCAAGACAAGAACGAGCTTTGGGTCTCAACATTCTCCAAAAAGCTTCGGAACCAGGTTCTTAAACCAAAAACCCTATGAACCCTAAACTGACAAAGGCCATTGAAGACGACGATATCCGGATCCGGGACGACGACCCCGGCGACGATACGGAGTGTTTTTTCTCCTCTTTCATTTGGGGAATTTTTGGGCTTTTCGGGTTTAGGGATTGGCTTATAAGCATTTCGGATTTGGGGATTGAGGTTAGCTTCCTTTCTTAAGCGTTTAGGGCCTGCCTTGACCCTGAAAATCCTACCTGTTGCAGGACCTATATAAGAAATAGTTATCAATACATAGGGAACCGTAAACAGGTAGGCTATTTGGGTTTAAGGTCGTGTGCGAGATGCACGTATACTGTTGCGGGTATTCTATTGTGTGCATGAGCAGCTTTAGTTGTTGTTTCTAGCCCATACGTAAGAAACGAAGTGGCCAACTAAGCAAAATGCTACACTGGAGGCTGGAAGTACAACCCCAAAAGCGGAAGATTTCATAGGTCCCAGCCCGGGGTTAGGGGTTTGAGGGTTGTAGGACGTTGTAGAGGTTGGGCCCTACCTGTAGCCGAAAAGACCTACCTTTTTAAAGAACTATATATAAAAACCATAATAAACCCTAAACCCAAAACCGAAGGAACCCTAAACAGGTAGGTCTTTCCGGCTTCAGGCACACCTCAGACCCTGGGCTTTAAACCTTAAACTTTGAGTCTCACACATTTCCCAAAGGGTCCTAAGTACCTACTTGGTAGAATGTAGGGTTTCTATATTAGGAAGTACCATTATGATTTGGGGAAGTATCCCCCATAACAGTACCTAGGACCCTTTGGGTTTGAATGCTAAAGTCAATGGAATGGGTTGGGGGTTTACCCTAACCCTGGATAACCTACCCTTTTGGGGTTCCTTATTATGAGTTGCTTATGTATGTCCTTAAAAAGGTAGGTTATTCGCGCCTAAGGTAGGGTTTAGGTGTTACCCAGAGACTCCAAAACCCCTTAATTAGGGAATATATCGAAAAGTATAGTAGGACCCCCTAACATGATTTAAGGTATATTCCTTAATTAAGGGTGTTTGGAGTCTCTGGGTACAGTTGCAAGATCATGTCGGGGCTCGCTCCGCTTTCTCACGCCAGACGGGATCTTCATTTAATGCCCCACTCACCTACCAGGGCCGCTGGTCCTGTAGGGGCCTAAATAGATACTTTTTTGGGTGGTTCCTTATTATAAGTATAGTATAAGTATAGTATAAGGAGACCCTAAACCCCACTAACCTACCAGGGCCCCTAGTATGCTATTCAGATTGTTTCATATCTCCTTGTAAGTAAGCATCTAGGTTTTAGTGGTTTGGGTCTCTGTCTCAATTTTTAATTGCAAGCACGGGTTCTAGCAGATGCCACCTCTTTCCTGGGGTAGGAGGAAATTTACTTGGTGGCCCTCTATCCAGTGATGTCCAGAGTCCAGCCCTGGATCCGGCGCCTCAAAGAGCTAATATAGGGGCCTTAATGATTAGAAAAGGGCTTGGGGGTATATTATATTACCATAACTACAAAATAAGGAACTCCCAATACATAGTAATAGGTGATTATTAAGGCCCCTATAGTACACAGTTGCTGGCGGAAGCACGCTCCCCTCAAGCAGTGGCATTGCCTCTACCCTAAGGGTCCAAGTACCTAATTATCATATACTCTCCAAACTAGCAACCTACATAACTACTATCTTAAACCCAAACACCCAATTATTGGATCCTTTGGACCCTTGGGGCTACAGGGTGTCATTGGGTTGATGCCTGGATTTCCTCACAGAAACTTTGGGGAATTCCGACCCAGGTCGGCGGGGAAAGCAACGCCACAACC
Organism: Symbiodinium sp. clade A Y106; assembly: GCA_003297005.1. NCBI lineage: Eukaryota > Dinophyceae > Suessiales > Symbiodiniaceae > Symbiodinium > Symbiodinium sp. clade A. Next base: position 100,280 of record BGNK01002149.1, on the reverse strand, counting down.
GCCGAGTCCTTGCAGAGAGTGGTTTAGGCGTTTAAGAGCCTTGGCCCACACAGGAACCGTTCATGAACAACTCGAAGTCGCCGAGAATAAGGCCGCCCAGCAAAAGATGAAAAGTGTGTGGCAGTGATGGTCGTTGTGCCGCGAATGTCAACGTCGCCTTCACGAAAGTTGTTGGCACCACAGCAGGGCTGCGACAGCCCAAGGCCTGCAAGAGCCGCCCCCGATTATGATTTCCTTATATAAGTAGGGTTTAGGGTCTAGGCTAAGAGTTTAGGGTTATAAGTCATTAACAAGGTAGGTTACATGGGGCGCAGGTAAACCCGAAAAGGGCCCTGGAGGAACCCCGGCCTTTCACCGAGAACCCTGAAAGCACAAGACTCTGAGCCCCCCCAGACTCTGAACCCCTCAAGCTTAAACCCCCTGGGAACTGGAAAATTCCTAAACCCTAGACCGTAGCTCTAAGCCCTAAACCCCAAATCCCAAACCCTACACCCTATATAAACCTGCCTCGGTGCTGACAAGACTTTGCTTCTGCGGGCGGGGGGGGGGGGGGGCGTCTACCATGTGTTAAAAGCAGCAAACTCTGAACCCCAAACCCTAAACCCTAAAACCCTAAACCCCAAACCCTAAACCCTAAAACCCTAAACCCCAAACCCTAAACCCCAAAACCCTAAACCCCAAACCCTAAACCTTAAAACCCTAAACCCCAAACCCTAAACCCGAAACTCCGCAGACCCCTAAACATCCCTAAACCCATAATCCTCTGAGGAGTCTTCTTCCGAGGGCACCGAGGACGCAAAACAGACAGCACAGGCCGGGGTCAGAAGGGGTCTAAGCGGTTTGGGGGTTAAGGCTTAAGGGTTTACGTAGGGGTTTAGGGTTTCTATGAAGGGGTCTAAGCGGTTTGGGGGTTAAGGGTTAAGGGTTTACGTAGGGGTTTAGGGTTTCTATGCAAGCAGTCAGTTTAGGGTGGCCAGGGGGTTTCAGGCCAGGGGTAGAAGGCACTCAATAGGGTCTTTAGCATTGCAAGAATTTGGCAACTGAGGGTTTGAGTAATTACGGTTTAGGGTTTAGGGTTTAGGGTTTGGGGTGGGGAGTCTTGATCTCAATGCTGGTGGCACCCAAGACTGCGTTTTTGTGCAATGAGCTTTCGGGACGAGACTGCCTAGGGTTTTCAAGAATTCTGGAACTAAGGTTAAGGGTTCAGGATTTGCAGGGGAGTTCAATATTTTGAGCATATCACATTATTCCATATGCAGAACTTATGCTTCAGGGTTTCGGCTTACTGTACAAGTGCGTGATCATGGGACGCCAACAACAAGTTCAGAACTACCGCCAGCTCTCTGCTTGCATCGGGAGTCACTCTAAATGGGACCCTCATTTAGAGAGCAACCCGTCATATGTAGAAAACACCTAGGCATTCTGCTGCCACAACATCTAAGCCCTCAAGTGTATATTAAGAACCCTAAAGGCCACAAATTCTAAACAGCAAGCGAAATCCTGAAACTCTCACGCCCAAAGCCGCCACTCTACGAAAATCGTTGGAGGAAGTCCTCCGAGTCCCTGCCTCATTGTACACCCAACCACAAACTGTGAAGCCCGCGAAGATCCTCCACCTTAAGGACGAAATGAACCCTAAAAGGGTTTAAGGTTCATATACCATATAGGGATTCATAGTATATGGGTATAGGGCCCCTACTTTTATGGGTCATTTGGTCCTCCAGGCAGCTGGCGATGCATGCGAACACAAAGCCCAGCTCTTCAACAAAGAAGCCCATTCAACACCTGTGGTCCAGTGATCGTTTTCGTAGACACGGGTGGCTTGTGGATTGTTTCTTAAACTGACTCCTTGTCTATAGAGGGACCTACTTGTGAAAGGTTATGGAGCCGTAAAGGTACATTCCAGTTTACCATCCTACGCCTTGGCATTGAAGGTGTGCAAACCCTATAAAAGCCAAGAATTTCCAATACACCCTTTCAGTACGATCCAAAATAACAGAGCCAGAAAGCCCTGAAGGAAAACGCAAAATCGGAATCCTAAACCCAAACCCCAAACCCTCATAACCCTGGTCCCTAAACCCCTAAGCCCTGAAACCCGTGAACGCTTATAGGTGGGCTTGTATTTGGGGTAACTCCACTTAGGGCACTTATAACTCTACTTATAACTCTACTTACTAAGTCTTCTAGGCCTCTAAGTAACCCTAAGCCCTTAAACCCCTGAACCCCAAACCCCTAAACCCCCACACCGCTAAACCCCAAACCTGAACTCTCAACCTATTGGGACGTATGAAGCATGGTTTTGCAGAAGAAAAAAGGGCGCTTAAAAAGAACAAATGGGTTGTCGGGGTTGCTGTTATGGATCCCTTAAAGGAACCCTAAACCTCAATAGGTTGACGGGGACACGCATGATTCCAGCGTGGAAGACGACGAGGCCACCACGACCGAGGCAGGACTCGCGGTATCTCAGGGCTTCAGGGTTTCCTTTAAAGGGCTCCTTTCAGTAGTGTATTGGTCGTAGCAGTGATAGTAGTTAGTAGTAGCAGTAGTAGTAGTAGTAGTAGTAGTAGTAGTAGTAGTAGTGGTAGTAGTGGTAGTAGTAGTAGTAGTAGTAATCACAAATAACGGTAGACAGTTTGACTAGCATTGGCGTTTCTGTCTTGCTATGCAATGCGGTACTTCGATATCATGCGCTTACATGTGACAAGGGTTCGACAACACATACCTTCTCGGTAGTATGATCAATGAAGTGGCATCTTTTGCAGGATATGTGCGGAATTACAGATCAAAGCCCTTGCTACTTGGTCGGAGAATGTAGACTTCGACCGGGTCTGTATGCATTTCCTGAGCCGCGCAGGAATGGATGCTGTCTTCGTTCGGAAAAAAGAATTCGTTGACCTGGTCAGCACGACTGGAAAGACTGAAGAGCACCACCCGGAGCAATACATGCTGGTAGGTACTCGGATCCCATATGTCGGAGTTCCTATCCTGTGCCAGCGGATGCCAGCACTCGGCGATCGATGCCACGAAGCTACCATACACGATTTACACACCCTAGACGAGCCGCAGCAGGTGGCACTAGGACTTGTGCATATCCTAATCTACAAAAATTACATCAAGCTTGGAAAGTCAGAGATCCAAGTCGATGGAGGACCAGACTCGCTGGGAGTCAGAAGGAGGGCACCCAGCTCCCGGCGGCACGGCCACCAAGCTTCTCTGCAAAAGTTCTGTGGTGTGAGGCAGAGGAACACCTCAGATTAGGCCGAGGCAGCATATACCACTCAAAGTTCCGGTTCACATCAGATCAGCCGCCGAATTCATGACGAGTACCATTCCGTATATTTCAGAAACCAGGTAGCCACAAACAGTACATTCATTGGAGAGTGTAAACAGTCAGTATCCGAAAGCCGGCATCCTCAACCCTAGACGAATTGTGTAGAACCGTACAGGAGCTCTTGGTGGCTGCATCCTAAACCCTCAACCCCAAGCCCTAAACCCTACAACTTACGTCCCTAAACCCGAAACCTCTTAAACCCCGCAAGCTCCTAAAGCCCTACCCCAAACCCCTAAAGCTTTAAACCCCCAAACGCCTTTAACCCCCTAAACCCTTAAGGCCCTAAACCCCTAAAGGCCTAAAAGCTGAAAGCACTAAACCCCTAAACTCTACCCTTCTAGATCCCTTAAAGGAACCCTTAAAGGAACCCCGAATGCCTTAAAGCTCTAAGCCCTTAAAGCCGTAACCCCTTACTAAAGCTCCAGATCTTCCAGAACTCATTAATTAAGGAACATACCTTAGGGTTGGTTTAGGGTTTAGGGTTTAGGGCTTAGGGTTGGGGGTTTAGGGTTTAGGGTTTAGGTTCCTTACTTAGTAGCTGAGTGGATACACTTTACATTTTTTTGGGAGAATATTATTACCCACTAAAAAACTAAAAGTGTAAACTTTTTGGGGCTTGTGAACTCAGCAACTAAGCTGAAAAGGTTGCTTAGGTTCCTTCAAAGGGGTCTATAGGGGTTCTATAAGGAAATCTACCTTAACTAATAGCGGTATCCTCAATATGACTTGAGTTCCTTAATTAAGGGGTTTTGGAAGGTCTGGGGCCGGAAAAGGAGGCTCAAATAATTGCCACTACTACACTTTTAGCACAATCTACCCCAAAACTCTATTCCAATTATTAAGGCCCCTATGTTAAACCGGGTTCCTGGACCCCAAAACTATGTAGAATATTTTATAGGGTTTTTGGGCTATTATTTTACCTACTTTGGGGGGTTTAGGTTGAGGGGATTCAGAGAAGTGCACTCCGCCTGCAGGTCCTGGAGAGCGACCTCGTGAACGTGAGTTCGGAGGTCGGGTTTGGGGGGTTTAGGGGTTTAGGGTTTTAGGGGTTTAGGGTTTTAGGGGTTTAGGGGTTTAGGGTTTAGGCATCAACAAAAATAGTGAACAAAAGGTGCGAAAAGCTGACAAGCCCAGTGAGGCTCTCCGGAGAATGAAGAGTGAGAGGTTCAGTCTCCCAAGGCTTCTCGTGATGAGTGGGGAAAGCAAGAGAACTTTCACTGATATGGATGTGATCCTGGGGGTGCATACCACGGTGGCAGTGCTGTCACCTGCCCTCGCGCTGCTCCTGGCAAAGATGGCTCTTGGCTTTATGCTCAAGAGTGAGAGCCAAGAGGTCCTCGAGGAGCGGAGACTCACCGAGAACAGATGCGAAAGAAAGTGTCCCTTCTACAAGGAAGGAATTCACGGAGCACAAACGAAAGCTCGACGAACTCCGAGCTACATTCCGGAACCTTCGAAAGCGAAAGGGCAATGTCCTGCAGGGATCTGGGGCGAGGATGAGGCTGAACCTGACAGGGTCCGAAGGGTGGAGACACGTACCATCCTGGACCACAAATTGTCTCAGTAGCTGAGTGGATACACTTTACACTTTTTGGGAGAACATTACCCACTGTAAAACTGATGAACTCAGCAACTAGGACAAATTGTGCATTGATCCGAAAACGCAGTTTGTAGGTCCATGCCCAATCTCGCGATCATTTTGGCCAAACGCCCTATAAACCTTGTAAAGCGCTGGCCGGCCAACCTGTGCAAGACGTGAATGAGGTTCTGCAGTAATTAGTACCTTTTTGCCCTTTTTATTTTCGGATTCCCTTAACTAAATAAGACTGCATGCCGTAAAAAAAGGTACCATGCTTGTTGCGGAGACACCGGGGACACCTAGTGAAGGAGCCCCGCTGCGAGCTGTTCAATCCATTCTTAAGTATAGACAAACCTACTTGGAGGTTCGGCGGGGGACTTAGTAAGTACTGGTAGTTATTTTATAGAGCTATAAGTATCATAATTAACCCCAATTAGGATCCCTTGTGGGAGACTTAGAAGTCTACTTAGTACCTAGTCCCCGACCCTCCAAGTAAGGGTCCAAGTACTCCTGTCTTTTGGAGGACTGGGCGGCTCCTCGGGGTACCCAAAACTACAAAGAAGGGCTATTTGCACCCTTACCCAAAGGCTCCATGTACCTTTATAGTAGATACTTAGGCCTTATAGGGGTCCCTATATAGGTACTTTAAGGCCTAAGTATATACTATATAAGGGTACATGGAGCCTTAGGGTTAGGGCAAACTTGTGACTTAGGGATGTTGCAACTACGCGTCCCATGGCGCCGAATGAAACAGCACGACAGCAATTTCAACAATGCAGTGAAGCAGTCAAGCCTAGTGTCTGTAAGTAGACATTGGGGAAGTTGCCTTTTATGCCCGGGATAGACTGACCATCAAACCATCCCTCCCTCAAGAGCCCCTACGCACAAGATACTTGAGCAGCACTTTTCCAGGTTAGTTTTTGGGGAGTGTAAGGAGGAAAAGCTGTGCAAGCCAGTGCAAGCTTCAACGGCCGCCTGCAGACGCACAAAGTAGTCACAGAGTCCTCCAAAGGTCTGTTCAGAACCTCGTATTTCAACCTGGCAGCCTGCGGCCAAAATCCTGGACCATGAGTTTGCAAACTGCCTGAGCTACAAACCCTAAACCCTAATCTCTAAACCCAACCTTTCCCTTAGACGGCCCTTACATGAACCCCCAAGATTTCCCTTAAAGGGCCCTTATAAGGGTCGGCGGCCTGCGCAGGCTGACGAAGAGCCCAAGAAGATGGGGAGTGGTGAGACGTCTTCGTCAGAGGCTCGCTGAGTGCTTATCCCGGCTCAATACGGGAGTTTCCGAAAATTAGGGCTACCTTTAAAGGGATCCTTTAAGGGTTCTTAACGGGATCGATTAGGGTTCTATGAAGGGTTTAGGGTTTAGAGTTTCCGAAAATTCGGGGTACCTTATTTGTGTTCCTTATACCAAAGGATGCTACTATCAAAGGTACTATATTAGGGTCCCTACTTTCGGAAACTCCCATATGGCCCAATAGCCTTATATGATGTGGTCTTTAGGTCCAAACGCCTTCAAAATATGAGTCCTTAGAGCCTTAGGGTATTAATATCGGACGAAAGAACCTAAGCAGCCGTACTGGGGATATGTATACGTGACATTTACATATACATGCACACATACATACACGCATATGAGTATACCGTCTAAGTACCATACCACTTATGTTTTCTGTCTCATGGTAGCTCAAAGTAAGCCCTTAACAAGAGCCCAGTGCCGCCCAGCAGATTCGGCACTGAGTCGAGCTTCGGGTTGATGTTTACATTTCAGTTCGGGCCGCGTTCTAGAGGTGGGAGTTCGGGGTTTAAAGCCTGAAACCCCGTTATTGCTTAAAGCCTGAACAGAAGTTCAGTGTTTGGGGTGCTGGTTTAGCGCCCTAACCGCAAAACCCTAAACCCTTGAACCCCACGTAAACCTTAATAAACCTTAAGCCCTGAACCCTAAAGCCTGAAACCCTAAACCCAAATCCCTAAGCCCAAGAGGCCCTAAACCCGGCGATCTGGAGCCTATACCCTAACCCCTACCTGGACCCCAAAAGGATGTAGAATAATAGCCTCTTTTACGGTTTTGGGCTATTATTTTACTTACTTTTGGGGGGTTTAGGCAAACCCAAGAGGCCCCAAATGGTCTCCCAGAGACTCCGAAACCCCTTAATCAAGGAATGCACTTTAAATCATATTAGGGATCCTACTTCCACTAAACCCTAAATCCTATAGATCCCCTAAAGATCCCTTAAAGGAACCCTTAAGGTATAGTCCTTAATTAAGGGGTTCTGGAGTCCCTGGGTACCCTGAAGCATCGCATATCTATCGGAATCAAAAGCCCAATACACCCTAAGGCTCCATGTACCCTTATAGTATATACTTAGGCCTTAAAGTACCTATATAGGGAACCCTTTAAGGCCTAAGTATCTACTATAAAGGTACATGGAGCCTTTGGGACAGGAGCCTGAGTAGTTTCTGCGTGTTTAGGGTTTAGGCTTTCGGGTTTGGGGCTTGGGCTCTGATGTTAGTACGGTTTAGGGTTTAGGGTTTAGGGTTTAGTATAACATACCCCGAAGTCCTAGTCTATTTATGTTGCATGATTTCGTGCTTTACTATGTTATACTATACCATATCTTAAGCTAGATTGCTTTATAGTATAAAACTGTTTTATACAGGCCCCTATCTTGTGGAGTCCTTGAGCTTGCTGGTTTCTGGGTGTTCATTTGTGTCCAAGGGTCCAAGGACCCAATAATCATATACTCTCCAAAATCCTAACCTACATAACTACTATCCTAAAACCGAGTACCTAATTATTGGGTCCTTTGGACCCTTGTTGGGGCTATACCAAACCCCATGATACCCCTTGTAGTAATCCTTAGAGACCCCCTTAACGGAACCCTATTATTCCTAATTATTGGGTCCTTTGGACCCTTGGGGTGTGTCCTAGCCCGAAGCCCTAAGGTGCCCTGATCCCCACTTCCTAAAGACGGACCCCTACTTTTTCTAAGGGTTTATGTACCCAAATAGTATATACTTTGGCCTTAAAGTACTCCCTAAAAAGGTACATTGGGCCCAAAGTATATACTATTTGGGTACATGGACCCTTAGGGCCTGGCACCGTAACCCTACCTTTTCAGGGCTTCTTAACATGATTTCTTTACATAAGCCCAGAACGATGTAGGTCGATGTAGGTCTTCGGGGGTTCAGGTAGAGCTTAAGCCCCATAGAAAGACTTGAGTTGAGTGTCGCGTTGGTTTAGAACCACGAAGAAGGACATAATACAGGGCCTAGATAATTACTATTTTTGGGGCTCCGTATTGTAAATAGAGTTTAATATACGCCGATACCCGATTCCCGATTCTAATCATTACCGTCCTACATGGAACCCCGGCAGAAACCCATAGAGAACCCTGTAACGGAACACGTATCGAGCCCTTAAAGGAGCCCAGAGGCTTATTCTAACCATTAAAGGCCCTTAGATTACACCCCTGCCAGATCGGTTCAGGGTATAGGATTTAGGGTTCAGGGTTTAGGGTTTGGGGTAGGGGTTTAGGGTTTTTGGGGTTCAGGGTTTAGGGCTTAGGATTAAGGGTACAGGGTTTGGGGACCCTCCACTATAGAAGTGCAACATTTCTTACATCATGTTAAGGTTCCCAACCTCATTTACGCGACACTACGTTACGAAGGTGTTTGAAAAGACGCGAGCAAACCATAACCCTGAACCCAATTTCTAAACCTTCCTAAAGACATACACCCTAAATCCTGCAAGATATTTAAAGCCGATAAACCCGAAACCCTTCAACCAGCACCAGGACGGAGGAGCAGTTCATTCGGCGGCAGAAACGATGAAAGCTGCCGCCTTGGTTGACAGCCGGTGATCTCCTTCCTTTAAGTTTCCCTTTTGAGAGTTTCTGTAAGGGTTTATATAAGGGTTTCCTTCAAGGGTTCCTCTCAGGGTTTCTATAGGCGTTTAGGGTTTAAGGGTCCATGTACCCAAACAGTATATACTTTGGCCCCAATGTACCTAGATAGGGAGTACTTTATGGCTAAAGCATATACTATTTGGGTACATGGACCCTTAGGGTTGCCTTAAACCCCCTAAAACATAAGGACTGGTATAAAGAAATCCCAATTCAGGAGCAGCTCTAGAAGGGTAGGTTTTCGGGTGTTAAGTTTAGGGTTTTAGGGTTCAGGGGTTGAGAGGTTTAGGGGAGGGTTCAGGGGTTGAGAGGTTTAGGGGTTTAGGGTTCAGGGGTTGAGATAAGGGAAGGCTTATAGGGTTTACCTGCTATGGAACCCAAACTTTCGGGCTGTGATGTAAACTCGCCATAGAGCCCTTCTAAAATACTATAGGGGCCTTAATCATTAGAATGGGGATTTGTGGTATATTATACCGTACTTACCATAAGGAACCCCAAAATAATAGTATAGGTAATTATAAAGGCTGAATCATTTTAGATCCCCGCTTCCTAGTTGCAGAGCCCTTAGAGACACCCTCACAAACCCTGAATAGAACCCGAACGCAATTTGTTTATCCCCTTGTAAAGCCTTAATGGAGCCCTTAACAGAACTCTAGCAGAATGCATGCAGTGCCCTTGAAATCACAGGATTTTCGCTTTTGTCACGGCTAAAGCTCTACGGGCTCAGCCGAAGAGGACGCCACATTTCCAGACGATCAGCTAGGAGAAGTAATAAGTAATTATATACCTTATAGAAACCCTTATAGAACCCTTTACGTTTAGGGATTTAGGGTTCCTTTAGGGGTTTAGGGTTTAGGGTTTAAGGGGCCCTTTTTTTGGAACCCTAGTCTAATTATTACGGCACATATATTATAGATTCGTAGATGATGCCAGAGCTGAGGTCTTCGCATCTGCCCAGAGCCTCCAAAACCCCTTAATTAAGGACTATACCTTAAGGGTTAAGGGATCTATAGGGTTTAGGGTTTAGTGGATCTTAATATCCCTTAATTAAGGAATATACCTTAAAGTACAGCAGGGTCTAGAATACGAGTTCAGGTATATTCCTTACTTACCGGGTTTTGGAGGCTCTTGGCAGATGCGAACACTGTTCCTGTCATCTGCACTGGGTGTGGACTTTCCCTCGCTCACACGGGTGACAGCATGGATGTTGATGGGCATGCTTTTTTCTGACCTTGGCGCAACCCCGTTCACTGCGGGGGTGACGAAGAAGCGGTGAAGGAAGCGCTGATGCTCCTCTGTGCAAGTGTCGGAAGATCGCAAGGAAGATTTTCCAGAAATTCCACTCATTGAGATCGAACTGCTGGAAGAGTTTACCAGCTCGTGAATAGGTGTTTAGAGTTTGAGCATTTAGAGGCTGAGGGTTTGGAGTGTAGGATTTAGGTGCTTATGAGGTCGAGGAGTTTCGTGTCAATGATGTAGGGCCTAGCGTATTAATTAGACTTCAAGGTTTAGGGGTTTAGGTTCAGTTGAAGGCGACGGTTTCGGAGATAATCCTCAACTCAGAAACACCAACGTGGCGAGCCGGTCTCTCATGCATTCGGGTCGCGATCTCTGTCTCTCTGTCTCTCTGTCTCTCTCTCTCTCTCTCTTTCTTTCTCTATTAAGAACAAAAATGTATATCCCAACAACCGCACAAATATACATGCAGACAGGCACATAATCATAACCCGAAGGGCAGCGCTCTAATTTAGGGCACCTTCTGCGGTTCATTATAAGCGTGCCGTACTCTTTGGGAGAGCTGAATACAGCCTCCCATGCGACTCTTCATAGTACTCTATATCCCAGAGGTTCCATACATCTACTACCATTATGTAATGGACCACCTGAGTACGGTTTTAGGGACCTGAGAAGTCTATAGTGGCACGAGCCCCAGGCCTGGACACAGACCAGGACCCTCCTTGTACCCTCAAATAGGGGTATATGGTCCCTAAGAGTGAGTATTTACGGTCTAATAGAGGGTAGAAGGAGGGTCTAGGCGTAGAGGACCCACTAAACCCTAACCCTAAACCCTGCACCCCTGAACCCTAAACCCGGCAATCCCAAAGCCTGAAACCCTCGCAGTGTGTCGGTTTAACCTAGCGTCTAGCGGTCGGAAGAATCAATAGTGCCATTCCGCAAGCATGTCCTACAAATCTCTCCTACCGTAACAAGGCCCCTCTTTCACGCACTTGTTTTTGTTTTCTGAGGGCGCTTTGCTACTCCAAGGCCGAAGCAGACCAGTCTGAGGACACGGAGGATTCCAAGCCCTCCCATGATGAAAGCGGGCCGCGCGACTGCAAGTCAATGTGGGATTTGGGGTTCAGGGTTTCGAATTTTAGAGTTCAGGGCTTATGGGTTTTCGATATATTATAAGTCCAAGTGGTCCAAGTGGTTATGAACAACACATGCTTGTGAGGTAGCATTGGCTTTTCGTACTTGCAATACAATCCTTCTTTCTGCCAGAAGAGCTGATGTTTCGAGCCACCAGCCCGCTTACCTTACCGCTGATTTCGGGCTTTGCGACGATTGCTGCTCTTGCACGGCATCACTACAGGCGACAGGGAGTTCCGTTTAGTCTCAGGACTTGGAGATCTGCTTTGTGGACTTGCTGCTCAGGTCTCCAACACCAAATGTTTAAACTTTGTGGGCGCTTCCATGTTCGTCTTGGCCACAAGTTTCCACTATTGCATCATACAAGTTCCAAGTCCAAGCATCCTGCTCCATGGAAACCGATGCACGGGCACTTAGAACCACATTGCAACCCATACTACGGTTGATGGACAAAATCCTGCATTACCCATTATAAGGAATATACCATAATTCCCATAGTTTAGGGTCCTTAGGGTCATGCAGGATTTTGTCCATCAACCGTAAGTCCTTACTCAGCCCCTCGAGCTCTCAAGAATTTGCGCCTCATCCCTGGGCTGGGTCTTTATGACTCTTTCGTGCGGGGCTATACTATGAACATGTTTGCATCCCGAAGCCTCCAGGAAGCCCTCAAAACTCAAATCCTAGATTTGGACCGTCCTGCCAGGATTGTGTTGTTGTGTTTTGAGGGCCGCGTCTCTTCTGAGGCCCATGGCTGTGCACAGCAACCACGGGGGTGGCGAGCGCTTCGCTGTTCACAGCAGCCACAAGGGCGCCCCATCGAGCCCAACGGTTGTCAAAAAAGGCCGGGTCGAAGCCCATGAGGATACGGTTGATAATATAAATCCTGGATTACCCAGAATAAGGAATATACCATAGCTCCCATTGTTACTTGACCGCCTGTGCTACCTCTGACAGTGATTGTGCATTCTACAGGGTCCTAAAGTTAATGCAGGACTTATATCATCAACCCTAAAGCACTAAAGCCCTATAGATCCCTTAAAGGAACCCCTTAAAGGTACCCTTAAAGGATCCCTTTAAAGGAACCATCGGATTTATATCATCACCCGTAGTTTAGGGTTTAGGGCCTGGGGCCCAGGAAGGGTTCCTATTGAGGCTTCCATAAGGGTTCTATCAGAGCGCTTAGGGCCTAGGGCGTTTAGGGGTTTAGGTGTTTAGGGGTTTAGAGTTTAGGGGTTTAGGGGTTTAGGGTTTAGGGTTTAGAGTTTAGGGGCTTAGGGGCTTAGGGGTTCAGGGGTTTGGGGGTTTAGGGTTTAGGGTTTAAGGTCTAGGGTTGTGAGTCTACCTGGAGGCCTAGGGACTTAGTAAGTGGGTTATAAGTAGGGTTACAATTGGGGTTTTAGGGTACTTATGACTCTCCTTATAACCTGCTTACTAAGTCTCCTGGGCCTCTAAGTAGGGTTTAGGGTCTGGGGTTCAGTGGTTTCTATACCATGCATATGTACGTTTGAATTGAACTTGGGATGGAGGCATTAGTGCAACTACGGCGAAGTCTCCCCAAAGCTCTTGTCCCAGTGAGTAGCTGAAAGTCCATGCAGCCTGCCACCCGAAGAGACAAAAATGCCCTTATAGTATATGCTGTGCAACATTCATAGTCTTATAGTTCTCAGTTGTGCGTCCAGTAGGTGCAGCGGGGGCTTTTTTCGAAGTGAAACAGGGATACTAGGGTAGCACAGTCGACAGTTTTCTCCACTGTTGGATACTGGCCGGTGCGGTGCGGCACGATCAGCTATCCCGTCAGGCGACGCTTGAACCCCCTTGAAACCCAAACCCTCCCTAAACCCTAAAGCCCCAAAGCTGATACCCCTGAAATCTACAACGTACCTCTACCCCAGTGGCCTGAAGCCTAGCCCTAAGGCTCAAAATTAGCCCGAAAGCCTTATATAGTATGGTCAAAAGCCTTAATATATGAGTCCCTAGAGCCTTAGGGTAGTATGGGGCTTCTAAGAACAAGCAGCTGATCCCTAAACCCAAAACCCTAAACCCCAACCTAAACCCTCAGAGCCTTAGGGTAGTAATTTAGAATCACGGGGCTGTCGAAGAAGTTCTTACTGTTGCTGCCGGAGCACCGCCTCTGAGGAAGTCTGAGGGCTTAGGGCCTTAGGGGTTTAGGGGTTTAGGGTTTAGGGGTTTAGGGTTTAAGGGTTTAGGGGTTTAGGGTTTAGTAATTTAGGGGTTTAGGGGTTTAGGGTTTAGGGGTTTAGGGGTTTACGGTTTAGGGGTTTAGGGGTTAGAGTTTAGGGTGTAATCTAGGGGCCTCATATAATAGCTAGAATAGGGTTTTGTTGTCCTGTATAATATGATCTGAACCCGAAGGAATAATATTGGTGATTATTTAGGCCTCTATACTAGGGTTTAGGGCTTCGGGGCGAGTGTTCAGAGTTTACAGTGTAGGCTTTAGTTTAGGCGCCCTGAACCCGGTGCTATGGCTGCTATGCTCGATTGCATTCAGTCTCAGTCTAAAATGAGAACTACCAAGAGCCTTTACTAAAGGCAGTATTCCAAAAATGGATGGTTTATTTTATGGGTCCTAGATTATGAAACTTTGGTAAGTCACAAACGGTACTACATGCAAGTGTCCAGGTAAGCTGCAGGCATGTGGCACCTGAAGCTGCTATTTTGGGGTTACCTGGACCCCCAAAGTATGTAGAATAATAGCCTTTTATGGGTTTTGGGCTAGTATTTTGCCTACTCTGGGGGGTTTTAGGTATCTGATACAAGTATAGTATATTGTGCCCCCAAAGCCCCCTATTCTAACGTATAAGGCTCCTATATTATAGGCAAGGGCAAGCTCCTTCAAGCATGTCCTCGTTGTCTCGGGACTTTGAAGGGCTTTACGGGCTGAGCTCCGAAGGTACAGCAAAGCAAACCCTTCACTCGTGCCAAACCCCAAGCCCGTAAGCCCTAAACAAAGCCCCCAAGCCCCAATGCCCTATACCCTCTAAAGCTTAGTAGCTGAGTGGATACACTTTACACTTTTCAAGTCCCCTGCCCCTTCAAGTAAACCCTAAACCCAAACCCTAAGCCCAATTTTAGAAGGCGCCTCCGGCAGAGATGACGAGGCTGGAGCTTGCCAGGCTTCTCATTGATAAGTGGTCCTTGAGCCTGAACTTCGAAATATCGGGATTCAGGGTTGGGTTAACGGCTAGATAAGGAGTTTTGGGTTTTGGGGTTTAGGGATAAGGGGTTTAGAGTATGACCAGGGCTTAGTAGCCAGACCCCTAAGCTCTAAACCCATAAACCCAAACCCGTTCGAAAGCCTAAGCCAAGAAACTGAGATTTGAACTCAGCAGTGTAGCATTCCACTTGAGCTGTTCAGAAGGAGGGTTTAGGGTTTAGGGTTTAGGGAGCCTTCAGTTAAAGGTTTGCGACGAGAGTTTAGGGCCCAGGTGTAGAACGTACAATATCGGGGACGACAGTCTAAGGTTTAGAACATTGAGTTTACCCAGCTTGCCTCGCCCCGCAGCTTAGACCCCGAATCATACCTCTCCTAAACCCTAGCCGAAGAACCCCAAACCTAAAAACGAGGAGACCCTAAACCTAAACATAATCACGGTTTAGGGTTTTGGAGTTTAGGGTTTAATCCCGAAGAGTCCTTGTCGCCTTCTCGAAACCTCCAAATGTCCAGCTTTGTTGCATTTCGCTGCTCAGGACCCCGAAGAAGAAGAGGCTGCGGGGGTGCTGTATTACAGGGTGGCGTAGTGGTTCTTAAAGTTTCGTTTTGTTAATGGGTTCCTTGAAGGCTTCTCGAAGAGTTCTTTGGAAGGTTCTACAGGGGTTCTTCGCAAGGTGCTAATGCTACCTCCGCTGCTGCTGCCGCATCCATGGTTCTGATACAACCGCACCGTTTACCACTACTTCAACTGCTGCTGCTTTCAGCTTCAGCTACACTACTGCAACGCTGATGGCGACAACAATGTCAGCACAATTGCAGTTACGACAACGACTAGTACTACTACGATGTTTGCAACGTGATGTCGTGTGGACAGGCACATTTGTGTGTGATTAACAAATTGGTTCGTGACAGAGCTCGAGGCTCCATCGCGCAACTCTTGCTACGGTGGAAACAGAAGACAAGTTCTTGGCCCCAAACCCTAAACACTAAACAAGGGTACGGGAGCTTCAACTTGTTCTTGCACACACCAAGGCCACTTTCTTGCCGTACGGCATCAACAATGTCCATGTATATACTTCCACTGTGGATTTGGATCTCGAGACCGCATGTGTCACGTAATCATGTGTACATAAATACACATGTATTGTACACTTGTGTATATATATATACATATAATTGGCAGGGCCAGTTCCATACGAAGATTGGGTTTTACAATCTGGGTCAAATCCACTATAAATCCAGGCAAATCGTCCGGACAAATGCTTGGACAGATCTGCTTGTGAGGCCGTAAATCCCGGACAAATGCTTGAACAAATCTGATGTTCAAGCCGACTTGAGCCCGAAACTCGGGACAAGTGCCTGGCAGGATTTGGTCTGTCTATGGGATGGGACCCCAACTCTCCGGGCGAGTGCGCAACAGATCCCAGCGACCTAGCGGAATCCCCGCGAAACAAAGTCGGCTGTTTTGGTATATGAGATCATAGTGGCTTCGGGATCACGGTTGTGCAGACGGTTCGAAGCCGCTCGACCTCGCTCTCGCCACTCAGAATAAGCCGCGTGTTTCGGGAACCGGGGAGCGGTCAAACCGCCCAAAAACCAGTCTGGAACTTTTTGGGGACCGCTCGGGACAGCTCAAGGAGCGCGCGGGCAGCGCTCGGGAACCACTACCCAGAGGCTCCAATAAGTTAAAAACACTAGTTATAGTTATTTTAAAACTATTTCGCGAGAATAGTTATAGTTAAAAATAAACTATAGTTGAAATCGGTGAGGGTTACAAAATAGTTAAAAGTCTTGTTTGGGAGCGGTTTGGCGGCAAACTGGCCTCGAAAGTGGCTTGGCAGAAGCCGGTTTGGCGGCAAACTGGCTTGGCAGAAGCCGGCTAGGTGGCAAACTGGCATATCAACTATGATTTTAACTATTTTTTAACTTAACTATTTCGTGCAATTTTAACTATATAGTTAAACTTCGATTTTAACTATATAGTTAAAAATCAGTTTTTTATTTTAACGGAGCCTCTGGGTACCGCTCGAACCGTACGGGAACCGCCCGGGAACCGCTCGGGGACCGCTCGGGAGCCGCTCGGGAACCGCTGGGGGAGAGGTAAACTCGGGCCCAGCACAAATTTTCATTCGAGCTTATGAAAAAGGTGGTCGGTTGGAGTTTCTTCCTCTGCCAGACTGGTCTCCGACCGAGCGGTCCCCGAGCGGTTCCCGAGCTGTTCCCGAGTGGCTCCCGAGCACTCAGCGGTCTTCGAAAGGTTTGTGAGAAGCCTCAGTCCCGAGCGGTTCCTGCAGTTCTGGAGAGGTTCCCATGTGGTTAATGTAGGAATGCGAGGGCATGCGTGTGCAAGACTGGGCGCTGGTGGCCAGATTTGGGCCACTTGCAAAGCTTACCGGTCTTGAGAGACGGATGGACGGATTGGCGCTGCCATCTATGCATAAAGTGCAGAGTCTTACCGGGGTGTTGCCACATGTCAGTGTTTCAGCATATCAGCCCAGGCTAGCGCTCATTTAAAATACTTGTCGGCGGATATGCCTTCGATGTCCAAAGCCAGGGAGGTTCGTCTAAACTCGTCCGAAAATCTGACAGGGGTTTGTGGTTCCTAAGCATTTCTCTTGTGTTTTGTCCCAGGGTTTGTCCCGAGATTCTGTCTGAAATCCTGAAACCGTCCAGCACATTGTCCCACATTTTGTCCCGCACTTTGTCCCGTACTTTACCGGATTCCAGCCCTAGTCTTCGTATAGATCTGATTCCCCCCTATATATATATATATATATTCACCTATATATGATATGTGTGTACAAACATGTGTTTGTGTTTGCTTATATCCATGCATGGAGCAACAGACGAGCCCTAAATGGGTAGCCACTGGGCGGAGGCGGCGAACCCTGGCAAATCTGGAGGCACCTTGCATCTTGGGATTTAGGGTTTAGGGTTTTAGGGTTTTAGGGTTTTAGGGTTTAGGGTTTTAGGGCTTTAGGGTTTTAGGGTTTTAGGGCTAAGGGCTTAGGAGTTGGGCTGCAGAAAATGTTGCATCGGTGTCCGCGATTAAGGTTTCAGAGATTAGGACGAGGGATTCAGGTGTTGTGGCACATCTCTGAGCACTTTCGATGACAGCATAGTCTTTTGTCAGACTCCACAAGCTTTCTTATCTTCTCTCTTCATTGCAGCCTCGACCCCGAAGTGCAATGATTTGGGTTCCGCACTGATTGCCTAACCCCCCCCCCAAAGTAGGTAAAAGAATAGCCCAAACCCTATAAAGGCCATTATTCTACATAGTTTTGGGGTCCGAGTGAAGGCGATTGCAAACCGCAATCCTAAGACTGCGCACCCAGATCCCTAAGGCTCCCTGTACTCATATAGAACAAACATAAGCCTTAAAGTAATCCCGCAGCCGAAAAGACCTACCTTTTTACGGAACTATATATAAAAACCATAATAAGGAAGCCTAAAAAGGTAGGTCTTTCCGGCTTCAGGGTACCTAAATTATAGTAGGGACCCAAAAAGGGACCATAATTTTGACAACCACGCATATAGCTACATGGAGCCTTCGGTTTAGGGTTTTAGGGTTTAGGGCTTTTTGACAACCACCCATCTCTAGATTAAGGAAGATACCTGAACTCACATTAGATTAGGGTTTAGGGTTTAAGGATTCTATAAGGGAGTTAAGGAAGATACCTTATTAGTTCATAATAGATTAGGAGATAGCTACATGGAGCCTTTGGGGATGGCCGGCATGGAGGCCAACCTGAACGAAGTCAACGAGCTCAGGAACCCTAAGGCTCCATGTACCCATATAGTATATACTTAGGCCTTAAAGGGTTCCTTTTTTGGTACTTTGGGGCCGAAGTGTATACTGTATGGCTACATGGAGCCTTAGGAGAACGCAATCTGCGGCGATCATCATGCTTGGGACATCGGACCACGCAAGCGTGCAACAGAAGCTGGAAGGAGTGTATGTTGCAAAGCCCGACCCACGCTGCCCGCGAAGGTCCGAGAAGCGCAGGATCCGAGTGCATCAATGCCGGGTGTTGGTGGGGATTTTGCTGCGGAGTTTGGGGTTCGGGGCATGCGGAACAAGATTGGTGCAGCATATTTGCGGCACTTTGAAGAGGATAGTGATATTGGGAAGATGAGTGACCTGGGGAAGCAGCATGTCCAGCGTTCTGCGAACCTCATTGCACACAGAAGTTGAGTTGAAAGTTAGATGCGCCAGATTCAGACAGATTGGCCCCTTGACTTAAACAATAAATTAACAGGTGTAGCTTCTCCTTAAGGCTTTAAGGGTTCAGCGGACCCAATAATTAGGTACTTGCGTTTAGGACAGTAGTTATGTCGGTGAATATTTCGGAGCACTCATGAGTTTTAGTCTAGGCTCTAGTCTAGGACTAGACCGGAGAAGAAGCACCTACTTCCGGACACAACGAGTTCGTGACGGCGGCCGATAAGTATGCCCCGCCCTAACGAATTTCCAGGAACCCACCCTGATTCAACACCTACCTGACCTTCCAAACTCGAAGTCTTCACTATTCCCAAACCCCGAGGGTCCAAGTACTAAAGCACAACCTTTAACTTGTTACCACTACCCATAGGCTCCATTGTAGTTTCTTTTCGAGGTTCATATTTAGGACCCTATAAGGTAATCCCAAAAAGGAACGACTATGGAGCCTATGGGGTATTTACCACTGCTCGTAACCCAAATACTGGGCCGTAGAAATCCAAAAGCCAAGACATCCTCACCCCTACAGCCCAAAGCGGAAACCCTACCCTAGCGGGTCATAATGTAGGAACCTGATTAAGAAACCCTGGGCCTATAACCCCAAAATACCTAACAAAGGCCCAAGATTTCTTAATCAGGTTCCTACATTACAGCTCAAAACCGAAACACTACTTAGAGAGTCATGCCCTACAACATCTTGAGGGTACCTACTGTCAGATGGTAACCATGAATACAACCTTTACCTTATCAAAGCGATGGGGTATGACCCGCGGTAGAACCAAACCTATAAAACGACACCAAAACACAAAACGATCGGCAGGCAAGGTGCTGACGACCATGGTTACAATTGTCGGCGTCATGGTGCCTGGGCTTGTTTATCTTGGGATTTGGGGTGTGGGGTTTAGGCTTTGGGTTTGGGGTTTAGGGTTTGGGCTATAGGGTTTTGGGGCCAAGTTTAGGGGGTTAAGCTTTGAGTCGTAGTGGCTACCTGTCGTCTCGCGAGGAAAGTTTTTTCCTTTTTCGCCACTTGTTGGCTTTTCGGCCCCTCCAGTAAACTAGATTCCGCTATGGGGTCTGACAGGTATTCCAGGCTCGAGAGCACTTCTTCGGGTGTACCCGCGCCTTACCGACCCGTGCAGGGCCGACATTTTGTTCGTTTGGCTCCTGAAACACCACTGAGCTTGGGAGTACGATACTTTAATACTGTTTTTCTTAATGGAACCATTCTGAGATAAAAGTTGATACTTTCTTCTCCCTGGTTACTTAAAAGCCCAGCCCAAGATCTTGCACTGAAGACCATAAGTTTGGGTCTGTTTTGGACTTTTGTTCTCGGACTGAGCATCGAGGCCCAAGTATGTTGACTATGAGGTTTGGGGTGTAGTTTTAATTAATGTGCAACTGAGGGTTTAGGGTTAAGGGTTTTTCAGGGGAAACATCTGCTTGCCTAAAGTCTGCAAGATAAGTTTTAAGACTGCACGCCAAAACCGATCTGCAAGCCACTATCCGAGGTTAGTATTTAGGGTTTCGGGTTTAGTGTTTAGAATGCAGTTGCAGGTCTCGAAAAGTCCTTAGCTTCAGAAGCCTAATGTGGGAACCTGATCAAGAAACCCTGGCCCTATAACCCCCTGGGTCACCAATACAATACGGCACCCTTATAAAGAGGAGCCCCAAAGGGACCCTAAATGAGAGAACTACCCATGTGCTTGTTTGGGATTGGCAATTGGTGTACTTTTGGATACCCTAAACGCGACACCCGGAACTTTAAACCCTTAGCCCTGAAACTGAAACCCCAAAGCCCTAAAGCCCTAGACATGCAACCCGGAGAAGGACTGCTTGGGTTCTCGGGGACGGCTTCTGCCTCAGCACGAGAGCTCAAAAGCGTACGAATAGGGTTTCGGGCTTCGGGTGAAAGGAACCCTAAGACCATCTAAGACCCTAAAGGCCTAAAGCCCTTAACCCCTAAACTTCCTAAACCCCTAACCCCTAAACGCGAAACCGTAGCCCCTTAACCCTCAACCCCCATAAACCCAAAAGCTCGATTTCTCGCCAGCTGATGCTGGTCGCCATCGGCTCCGCCGGCTACTACAGCTACAACATGCGGAACCGGCGCGGGCAGGACCTGCGGTTTCCGAGGGTTCGTGATGTTATCAGCTATAGGGACTGATGCTGATGATGATGAGGATGATGTCGATTGTTGGGATGATGATGATGATGATGATGGTGGTGGTGGTGGTGGTCGTGGTAGAGGTACTTGAAGTGCACCGTGGTGTTTTCTATAACTCCCCTGATGCCTATCAATATCATACTCTCCTGACCTGATGTGCCTGCATATATCACCTCGGGAAGTCGAGAAGCTCTGAACAAAAAGCTTCGTCTTTCAATTGCAGGTTTTCGCCCTAAACCCGAGACCCTGAACCCCTAAAACCTAAACTTGCCGATGTTATGCGGGTGTGCTGGGTGTGCTGTTTTGGGGCCCTGGTGGCTGCTACTAGGGTCTGTCTGGGTTGTCTGTTGGTTGCATGGAGGGGGGTTGTGGGGGCTGTTGGGGTTGTTGTAGTATGGGGGGGAGGCTGCTGTGTTTGTTTTGGCTGGCAAGGGGCGGTATGTGTGGATGTGTTTGGGTTGTTGTGGCATGGNGTCTGTGTGGGGTAGGGTTTAGGGGTTTAGGGTTGAGGGTTTTGGGTTTTGGGTGTAGGGTTAAGGGTTTAGGGATTTCTTCAATCAGTGAGGGTTGCCGCAGCCGTTGCTGCTCTTGGCTGGTTCTTCAGCTTTTTTGTTTCTTGCAATGGTTGATGATGACGCTAACTTCCCGCTACTGCAATTTGGTCCATGCAGATGGAGGGGGCTTCGGAAACGAGATGGGTTGCNTTTTTTGTTTCTTGCAATGGTTGATGATGACGCTAACTTCCCGCTACTGCAATTTGGTCCATGCAGATGGAGGGGGCTTCGGAAACGAGATGGGTTGCCTCTCTGTCAACACGAAAGACCTCATATTCACTCTTTCTTGAGGGTGCAAAGGTGTGACAGGGCAGGTCTTTTCGCCTCCTTGACTTGGAAATGCCGGAGGAAAACCGTCCCCTTCCGTGTNAAGGTGTGACAGGGCAGGTCTTTTCGCCTCCTTGACTTGGAAATGCCGGAGGAAAACCGTCCCCTTCCGTGTAAAGCGGGGCAAGGCCGCACTGATGTTCCGAGTGAGCTCTACACTTAAGGACAAGTACTTGTCAGCAGTGGCTGCTGCACCATCCATGTGGTGACAACATCTTGGTGGAGTCTGTTGGGCAAACTGTTGTGACCTTAAGTTTCCGAAATTCGGAAACTCCCAAATCTAGGTAACTACCACACCGGGCAACTGCTAGGGGTTGGACTCTGATGCCGTTTTTAGTTCCCGGAGGACCCTAAGCACCTACATACGAGGAAGAAGGATTTCGATAGAGGAATTACTACGACGCTTTGAGTAAGTATCCCCCCCATATACGTACTTAGGACCCTTTGTTGTTCGAGTTGCTTGAAGCCTTCCAGCGAGCAGGATTGCAAGTGACAACTGAACTGGACAGTCAGTCGTCATGCTAATGAACCCTTGTCGAACCTTTATTCTATGCTGGCCCTACATAGAACCTTTACAGGACCCTCACTACGGGTACATGGAGCCGTACACACTTTGGAGTGTTTTGGGCTGAAGGATTGTATGGGAAGGATCGTGGAACTTATTGAGTCATAATATCGGGCCTTGTATCATTCTTAGAAAGTAGTAGTCATGTTGGAGCGTTGAACTTGCTGTTGCCTGAATTAGGGTCCCTTTTGACCCTACTAAAGAAATACTAAGAAGTCCCCCGACCTTCCTAGCAGAATACGGCTTTGGGGTGAAACGCAACACCTGGACCCTGAACTCGCAGTTCCCTTGCCCAGAACCCCCGAAAGGATCCAAAAAGTAGATCCCTTGAGGAGGTTGCTATGAAGTGCCCTTTAGTAGTTCAGGAGTGTAGGGTCCCAGATTAGAGGTTCTAGTTCCACTTTCTCGATCCTCCCGGGGGGGGTCGAAGACAGAGGTCAAACATGGAAGTCTATGTCGTATACGTTTCTTTAGACCCTAATTAGCGATCAACTCTCACGCGGAACCCTTCAAGACAAGCCCGACAAACCCTCAGCCCTCTTGTCTCTATAGAACTGCCTACCTGACTTATGTCGCTTAAGCAGTCTTCACGAGCTGTAAGTAGGTGTTCAACTTGGCCATAATGTTGCATGCTAGGATCCGTTAAACATCGTGTTGTCGTTCCACCTAGTTGAAAGCTGACGGTGAAGTAGTTTGACTTCGCAATCTATCAGTGTTGAGGCAGAGCGCCGTGTGAGAACAACCGTGAACCTTCATTCCAAACCCCCTACACTCTGCATAATCCGTGCTGCCGCACCTTGACCCTAAATCCATCTAATCCTAAACCAGAAACCCATAATGCAAGCGTAAACCCCCAAAGCCTAAGGCTCTAGACCCCTAACGCCCCAAACCCCGAAATCCTAAGCCCTGAAACCCTAGACCCGGACTTTCTAAGCCCTACCCATAGGCTCCATAGTAGTTCCTTTTTGGGCTTCATCTTTAGATTCCGATAAGGGAATCCCAAAAAGGAACTACTTTGGAGCCCATGGGTAAGCCGTTGAAGCTTCTTGACGGAGGTGTGGCACGTCCCTCACGTGGAGCTGATCCTGTTGCGGCCCCAGCAGTTGCAGAGTGTACCTTCTAAAGTCTACTTGGAGGGTCGGGGGACTTAGTAAGTAGGTAATAAGTAGACTTAGGAACCCTAATTGGGGATATGATACTTATAATTCCTTAAAATAACCACTCACTAAGTCCCCCGACCCTCCAAGTACCCCAAACCCTAAACCCCTAAACCCTAGACCGCAATATTACATCCTCAGGCTTTTAGGCAAGCTTCCGGTTACTGAGTGAGTGGCACTCCGTCAATGCAAATGAAGGCTTCAAAGTGACTGCATGTCGCATTGCTTTCATGCTTCTAGTCACTATTCTTGAGGGACATGCAGAGCCCCGATGCAGAACGTTTAGGATAACTTATATTGCAGCCTCTGCCCAGCATGCAACAGGGTTCTTGCTTCTCCGTCTGTGCCTCCACCTGGGCTAACGGAAGCCCGGGACCGGTCGCCACCTCGGTGCCTCCCGGCACTGTTTCTGGTAAGCTGATCGCGGAGTGGAACCAGAAATACATCGGCCGTGCGCGATGGCTCGTCTCTGTAACCGACTCGCATATGTTTACGGCGGAGGCGGTCATCTTCGAAGACTTATAGTAGAAGCCAGAAAGTTGGAACATCAATATCCTCATGCCCTTAAGCTAGAGTATAGGGGGTCCTTGCACCAATCCTCCTAAACCCATGTTCCAACTTTCTGGGGTTCACTGTATACACTCCGGCATTCAAACTGCAGAGAGCTTGCTGTGGACTGGACTTGAAAGCCCCTGAATTGCTCGGCCCCAGACCGGGGTCTGGGGAATTCCAGTCTAAGTTACCATCATAGGGCTCTAAAGGGGTTCCTTTAAGAGATCTGTAACCCTCTTTGAAAGGGTTTAAGGTTTCAGTTACCATAATAGGGATCTATAGTAAATAATAGGGTTTCTTTATTATGGTAACTCAAAATTAAATCGCGTAACAAGAACCCTAAACCCCTAAACCCGTAACTCTAAACTTGAAGCCAAAGAACCCTGTATAGTTCAAGGCCGGAGTTTCTGGTGGAGTTCGAATACATCCACGGCTTCGAGGTGCGCTGAGATGGAGCTTTCCGGCCACTACCCAGACCCCGGGGAGGATCTAAAAAGTAGATCTTTTCAGGGGTTCCCATAATGAAGTGCCATTTTTAGTAGCATAGGTTCCCAAACTGGAGGTTCTACTTTCTGGAGCCTTTCTTGGGGTCTAGGCTTCTCAGACCCTGTAAAGGATCCCCACAGAAGAACACCCACAAAGGCATTATTCGGATGAATTAAGATGAGTCGGCTTATGCCTCTGACCTCGAACTTCGGGCCCTTGCCCGCAGCTGGCAAGTGAACCTCGTGGTCGTGCCAGCCGACCGAAAAAACTCGAGACGGAGGCCTTTTGTCACTCAAAGGGCTAAGTGCACCCTGGCCTTTTGGCTGGAAGGCCCTAAACCCTAAATCCTCATAGACCTCCTCTTACCGAAAGAGGGCAACAAGTACCCGGAGGAGCTGTGGTTCGCGGTTCGCTCGGCTCTTTCCTTCGGTTTCCGCGCAGGGGGTAAGTCCACGACCTCAGCCCTGGGGAACCCGAGGAGGGTCTAGGGGTTTAGGGGTTTAGGGTTTAGGGGTTTAGGGTTTAGGGGTTTAGGGTTTGGGGTTTGGGGCAAGAGCACTTGGAGTATCTTAATCGGATGGATTGAACGGCGCGAGGGCGTACACAAAAAGAAGAGCTCTCTTCTCCCTGAGGAGGTAAGCATGTGCTGCTTGAACTCCGTGGAGACTGGAAGTGGCATCGCGAATTCATGAGATATGTCCCTGGATGGTCTTCCACCAATATTTGCCACTGCTGCAAAGCTCCGTCACGAGGAGCGCTGTCGTGCCTAATCTGCATATATCGACAAAATGATGCAGTGATCAGGCATTGTGTGTGTACCACGTACATCTATGCTCACGTGATGACAACTCCGAGTCTAATATTGTACATATGTGTGTGTGTGTGCATATTAAGTAATACAAATACATATATATATATATATACATATGTCGGAATGCATATTCTGTTCTGCTATAGTATGTCCTATTTTGGCAAGTTGTCTGTTTATTTTATCATTCGCATACATCTACTTTCTATTTGTCCATATCTTCAAGACGTCCACCAGCTGCTGCAGCCGGTTCGGGGGTTTGAAACTTTCAGGGTCCAGGGGACGCAATAATTAGGGTTCCTTAAGGGTTTAGAGTTTAGGGGGATAGCTGTTTTTGTAGTTTAGTATTGCGGGGAGTGTATGATTATCAGGCACTCGGAATCTTAGGTAAACCCTAAACCCTAAACCGGAAAACTTAGGGACCAACGAACACCAAAAAGATTTTATGGCTTATGGCTCACTGCTCACTATCCCATAGAGGCTTTATAGGAAGAGATAGACCCCTAAACCCTCAACTCTACAACCCTTGTAACTGTGAACCTAAAATGAGCCCTGGACCCTATGACATCTCATGCTTTGGAATGTTTTTGTTTCGGATAAGCACTCTTTCTGGTGGAGTTCCGTCGGGACAGGGCCGTAGACCAGCTTCACAGAGTGCCCTGCGTCGTAGACCCTGCAGACCCTGCAAGCTTCAAAAGCCCCCCAAACACCCCAACAACAACCCTAAACTCTACACCCTAAACTCTCTCGGCCATGCAAACCCCAAACTCTCTACGGCCAGCCTATGGTAACCCAAAGAGGTCTCCAATCACCTTTGGTAAAATCTCACCCAAATCCCGAACATTCCAAATTCCAAGCCCAAACCTCCGCAGGAAATCCGCAAAGATGCCCTGAGAGTGTGGATGGAGTTCGGACCCTTCGCACCTGGACCAAGTTGTAACTGAAGGGTTTTGGGGTTGTAACTGAAGGGTTCAGGGTTCAGGGTTTAGGGTTGTAACTGAAGGGTTTAGGGTTGTAACTGAAGGGTTCAGGGTTGTAACTGAAGGGTTCAGGGTTTAGGGTGTAACTGAAGGGTTCAGGGTTTTTTGGGGTTGGAACTGAAGGGCCGAGAACTTTCGGTTCAGGGTTTTGGCGTTTTGGGTTTAGAGGCTTAGGGTTTGGAATTTGGGGAGATTTTATTAAAGGGCTTTTTGGAGACTTTAGGAGAACTCTTTGGGTTACCATCGGCTGTCCATATAGAGTTTAGGGTTTACGTTGCTTCAGGGTTTTGGTTGAGTTTAGGTTTAGGGCTGCAGGTGTAGGCTTTGATGATACTCCGTGAACTCCAATATGTTGGAACACCCAGAGAGCCCAATACCCCCTAATTAAGGAGTATGGCTCAAATTATATAGGGCTTCTAAGCTATATTCCTTACTTAAGGGGTATTGGGCTCTCTGGGCGTGGGTCACGGACAGGGAATACTGGAATACCCTAACATTGCATGTCGGTCGCGCGGATCATGCTGTTCCAACTTTGTGGTTATCTAGTGCAGGTTGCAGAGTTCCGTGTTGCGGGTTCTTGGTTAGAGTGTTACGCTCTGGGTTAGTGAGTTTGTTTACAGGGCTGTCAGGTTGGGCATGTCGGGCTATGCATGGCTATTAAGGCTTGGGGTGTTTGGTTTGGAGGGTGTGTTGTTTTGAGAATTCGCAGCTCTGCATGGGTTTCGGTACGACATGCACACTTCCCAGGCTTTCGTCGTAGGTGTTCGCGGACGCTTCGGGTGTGCCGTTTTCTCTCGTAAGCTCATAGGCCATAGGGAAGGGCAGCGGTTTCGGAGTGAGCCGGACAGTAATACAGAAGCCTGCATAGCTACCAACATTAGTCCTTTAAGTTCCTTGTAACTATACTATACTTGGAAGGTCGGGGGACTTGGTAAGTAGTTTTTTTAATTACGGAATTATAAGTATCATAACCCAATCAGGGTCCCTTTTAGGGTACTTACAAGTCTACTTGTTACCTACTTACTATGTCCCCCGACCCTCCAAGAAATGTACCCCCAAACCAGTTCTGCGGGGCTTTTTCAACTCAGGGTTACGGTTCTCTTTGTCGGCAGGGTGGGTAGGGTTTGAGGTTGAAGAGTTTAGGGATGTTTTTTAGGGGTCGTTATGCCGAGGATCCCACATGTTGGGGCCTTTATGCGGCTGCGTTCTGTTTCTCCGGCATAAAGTACTATACCTTAAAGGAATGGCTAGCTTTTTGCAGCTCACGGACCTCAGCACATTTGGGGCTGAGGCGTGCTTGCTCTCGAAGTATGCGTTTTTCGCGCGGATGGGAGTGGAGGACCATTTAAGTGCAGGATGGTAGGGTTTAGGGTTTAGGGTTTAGGGGAGGCCTTTCATCAAAGCCCTTCACGATAGTTGACAAGTCAAGCCTGGTTTCGTGGAGTTTGCAGCTATGGGCCTCCAGCCCCACTTGTAGCTCTTCTGTAGAATCGCAGAACCTGTTATTATCGAAGTTAAAGGAGTCGTGACACCAAGCAAGTGAGATGCTTTTAAGACTTTAAGGCATACTCCCATACGTTTAAATCCCGAAACAAATGAAATTGGACTAAGGTTCAACTTTTAAGCAAATGACACGCCTTATGGCATGCTCCCATACGTTTAAATCTAAACCAAACGAAATTGGATGAAGGTTCAACTTTGTAAGCAAACGGCTTACAATGCTATTACATGCAGTTTAGGCTGCCATCAGCATCCCTTATTTCCCTTACCCGAAAGGGCCCATGTACCCAAATGGTATATACTTTGGCCTTAAACTTGGTAGCTGAGTAGGTAACCTTTAACTTTTTGGGACTCATATAATCCGACCATAGTTGTAAAGGTTAACCCTTTTGGGGGGCGAGGATATTCAGCCTGTAAGTATAGTATATTTGGGTTTCCGAACATAGGGGACCCTAATATAGTACCCTAAATAGTAGGATCCTGATTATAAATAAGGACCACAAAATATAAGGTACCCCAAATTTTCGGAAGCTCCCATGTACTTTGGCCTTAAACTGGGCTTTGGAGTACCATACTTGAATGCCTTTTTTCTGAAAGGAACCATTATGAAAAACTAGGGTTCCTTGAAGGGATCAAAAAGGGATCTATAGGGTCTAGGGTTTAGGGCATTCTCATATCGCTTAATTAAGGGATATACCTAAACTCATATTAGGGGACCTACCTAATGCCATAATTTAAGGTATATTCCTGAATTAAAGGATATTGGAGTCTCTGGGTTCCGGCTTGCGCAAGGCCCCCAAGAAAACGTCCCAGCAGATCGCTGCTGCCCTGAGAGCGACGTCGGCCTTACTGGGCCTACTTTACCCCAAAGGGTCCGAATACCCAAATAGTAGGGTTTTTCGTCCCCAAATCCATACTCTGAATGGTTTTTGGACCTTGAAACCCTACTATTTGGGCACTTGGACCCTTAGGGTACATACTATACAAGGAACCCCCAAGTTACCCTACAACACACTACGGAGATCCTGATCTAGGTTTACCTTAATTGACGGATATTGGAACGGTTTAGGGTTTAGGGTCTTGGGTTTAGGGTTTTGGGTTTTGGGTTTAGGGTTTAGGGTTTAGGGTGGAGTCTCTGGGTTGTTCAAGCTGGAAGTCTAAGAGGAGTTTGGACTGCAGCGGAGGCGCGCTGTCAACGGCAGCGCAAGCTCTGCACAGATGATCGAAGCCACCTGCGTATTGTAGGGCTTATAGGGGTTTAAATTAGACTTCAAATTTTAGGGCTTGCTTATAATGATAGGCTTACAAAGCATGCTTAGGCCCTTACGAAAAGCATTTATGAATCAGAAGTTTCAATTTGTAGGTTTCCTTTTGCCAAAAGCCTTTATCTCCGCTTTAGAGCTGTCGTGGCACCTATTCAGCAGTAATGCTGGGTGACCTTCAACTGCCAGAAACTCAAGCCAAAAGCCTGCATATGGGAGCCTTAATAGTTACCTATACTATTTTGGGGGGTTCCTTATTATGAATATAATGGTCCCCAACACCCCATTCTATTTATTAAGGCCCAAAAAATTCATCCCCGCGCAGGGATGTCGGCCCCGGCTTGTATAAGAGGTTTGTCCTCGAGGCCATTGCAAAGAAATGTTAGGGGTTTGGGATTGACGTGCTGTTACAGACTTTATGGTTCTGTAAAAGGATGTAGGGTTTGCAAATTCGCAAACTCGAGTACCTGGAAAAAAAGAAACCGCTGAACCCTCCACAGCCAGTCCTAAAGCTTCAAAACCTCGCCAACTTTAAGCGCTTGCTGTGGCCCAGACCCTAAACCCCTATCAGAACCTCATATGGGTGGTTGTCAAAATCATGGTCCCTTTTTGGGTCCCTATTATAATACGGCACCTATTATTTAGGGTATCCAAAAAGGGACCCAAATTTTGACAACCACACATATGCTTATTGCTAAGTCCGACCCCTAAACCCTAAACCCTAAACCGAGCAAAAGCTTGGCGTTCTTCTGGTTGACTCTTATAGTGAACCCCAGAAAGTTGGAACATGGATTTAGGATGATTCATGCTGGGATTCCCTCCTTTACTTTAAGGGTATATATGAGGCTAATGATGTTCCAACTTTCTAGCTTCTACTATAGGACTTTAACTTTTTGGGTTTCTATATGAACTACAATAAGTGGGCCAAAAGTTTAACTTTTAGGAGGGGTTCAGAAGTCGGCCAAGAAAGCCTGTCGCTGCAGGATACCACCAAGCGCCGAAAGAACAAGCCAGAGAGCTCAGCAAGTCATAGGGTTTTCCGAGTCGGGGGATTTTGGATGTAGGGTTGAGGGACTTAGGACGTAGGGTTTGGGGAGGTTTAGGGCGTAAGGGCTTAAGAGTTTAGTGTTAAACTTGTTTTTCAAACATTTGGGTTCAGGTCTGGCCTCTTACTCTTGGTGTTGAGGGTTTATATGGTGTTCAGGCTTTTCCTAGACCTCCCACTTCCCTCTATTATACCCTACATACCCACTATGAAATTAAGGGCCACCACGGCTTCACTGAGGGGTACTTTGGGGGCCCCTGGTAAGGTCCCTCAAAGTGAGGATCAGGACCCTATTCTTCAGGGTTTGGGGATTACGGTTTTAGGGTTGAGGGTTTAGGGTTTAGGGATTAGGGTTTAGGGTTGAGGGATTAGAGTTTGGGCTTAGGGTTCTGGTTAGATTAAGGGCACAGCAGCATCTGAGCACTTTGGGTGAGGGTCTAGGAGTCCAGGATTAAGCTGTAAGACCCTTGCGTTGTTGTTAGATTAGACTTTGTTTGGGAGGGGTTACGGTGTCGTTGATCATGGCGCATTTTACAATCTTGCTATTATTTCTTACTCAAGAGGAATACGGATTATCAGGCTATTTCGAATCTTTGGAGCTGCGACACTGCTGATTCAAATCTTGAATTACCCACAATAAGGACTATATCATGATTCCCATAGTTCAGGGTCCTTAAGGTAATGCAGGTTTTGTGTCATCAACCGTACGACACTGTTGATAGTCCTTTCTCTTGCAGTCTAGGTCAAAATACAATGCAGATGCCCCGCTTTGCGAAAGACAAAGTTCGAGGGGTTGTTGGCTGAGGGTTTAGCGCTCCGTTCAAGGTACGCTGCTGTTTCAATAAAACTGCTATCACGAGGAAACTAAAGCCTAAGCCCTAATTAAACCCAAGAATCAGGGGGAACGACAAGGCATCGAACATCAGAACAACTCGCGAATGTCCCGAGCTACCAAGCAAAGGGTAAGTTCAAAGCCCATAGAACTCAAGACAATCCAGCAAGCCTGGCACGAAACCCTGGCCCTAAGCAGCCACATGCCAGAGGATAGGGGATACTCGCCCCCGCCCTGTTGCTTGAGGAGACCCTAACCCTCGAAACCTGCTTGGCCCTGCACAGCCATCAATCCCGACAAGGTACAGCGTCAAAACGCCACATCAACCACCAAGAACCTCCGCAACACTCAAACCCTATAACAAGCCTAAGTTTAAACCCGATCCGAACCCCAAAGCCTCAGCCCTAAACCCTCGACCATCCTAAACCTCCAAACCCAAAGCATCCCAAAGCCCTTGAACCCCAAACTGCAGAGCCAGAGATGTCCCAGGCCTGCCACGGGGCAGGACGTCACGCAGCAGCTGATTGCCCAGGAGCCAAACCCTAAACTTCAGGGTTCTTCCTTATTAAGGGATCAGTCTTGCACCCTAGACTTCCTTACCAAGGTCACTCAATATAGAGTCTGAATAACCAGTGATACACGCATTTAGTCTTAAGATGGCTTTTACGGGGTTCTTAGGAATCAGTGTTACTCAGTTTGACTTTGACTACAATAGAACTCTACGGGGTTGTTAAGCTCACATGTTCATTAAGGTTCTAAGGCCGCGTAAGCAAGCCTTGAACCAGCCAAGGGAGAGTTTAGGGTTTCAAGGTCTGAAGGGCTCTTTAGGATATTATCGGGTTGAATTGGGTTTGAGAAGCATTTGTGGGTTTTTCACGGGCTGCTAGTTCGCTTTATACGGGTTTGGGCTTAGGGTAGTTTTAGTCGTCAATCCGACTGAAGCAGAAAGACAGTCCACAGACTGTATATGTTTTAAGGTGAGCCCCAGAAATGTGGAACATGGTATACGCTCAGTAGCAGAGTAGGTAACCTTTAACCTTTTGGGGTTCATATAACCTTACCATAACAGAAAAGGTTAACTTTTTGGGGGGCTAGGGTACTCAGCCCTGAAGTAAGGGTGATTGGCGATCGGTGCAACATATTTTCCAGAACCCCTTATTTGAGGAGGTTTCTTTAGACACTTAAAGGATACTTATTGGAATACTTGGGCTTATATATTTTTGTTGCTTGGTGCTTGCTTCTTGCTCGAAGGATGGGCCGGACAACGACTCCACCCCGTCCATCCCTTAGCTGTGGAGGGGCCTCGACGCTACGCCCGACAGAAACCCATCCATCCCTGCTGATCCAACCCTTAACAATCTATCGCCTTAGACCCTGCAGAACCCTAAAACCTAAAGTTCTAAGCCCTAAACTGCAAGCTTAAACCCCTAAGCCTCCACCCAGAGCCCTAAACTCAGAACCGAGAACCCCTCCACTGTGGATCCGACTAGAGGATCCTTCACTTGGGTTCGGTATTCACGGTTTAACTGGCTTTGGAGTACCATGCTTTAATACTTTTTTCCTTAATGGAACCATTATGAAATAGAAGTTTATACTTTTTTCTCCCTGGCTACTTAAAAGCCCAGTTAAGGTTTAGGGTTTACCTCCATGGGGTGTTGGATTCAGGGTTTAGAAAATCTGGACTTTGAGCCAGGGCCTCGAAAAATTAAAACCTAAACCCTAACTACTCAAGGGGTTTTAGGGTTTGGGGTTTAGGGTCTTTGGGTTTAAGGTTTAGGGTCCCTTACTGCCGTAACCCTAAACCCATACCCTATATTCAGAACCGAAAGCCCCTGCTAGGCTGTGGACTTCCCTGCAGCCTAGCATTGTATATGGCTCCATGTTTCCGTGAGCTGTTGCCACCGAGAACCCCTGCAAGATCGTAAGATGAAACACCTAAACCCTAAACCCTAAACCCTACTCTTAAACACTAAGCCAAGCCCCAAAACCCTAAACTCAGAGTCGAGAACCCTGTAACATTCTATAAAGACCTAAACCTAGACCCTTAAGGCCCTCCGGTTGATGATCTAAATCCTGCATTGCCCATAATAAGGACTATACCGCAATTCCCAGACTTTAGGGTCCTTACTCGGAGGCCCTTTTGACTTAGTAAGCAGGGTTAGTAAGGTGGGTTATGGGGGATTATAATATGGTTTCTAGGGGATACTAAGTAGACTTACTAAGTCAAAAGGGCCTCCAAGTAAGGCACTGCAGGATTTATATCATCAACAGTACTATTTGGGTACTCGGAGCCTCTACAACCCTGAACCCTATAAGAAGCCAAAGGATCAAGCCACTGAGCTCCAAAGCCTCAACCCTAAACCCTAGACCATCCTAGACCCGTAAACCCTGCTACAGTAGAAGCCTAAAAGTTGGAAACCCAATAGCCTCAATCATTAAGAGTACTGTACAGGGAATCCCAGCACTTTTTGGCCTTAATCCGGTTTCCAACTTTATGGGGTTTACTGTAACCCCTAAGGTGTACGACCGTCAGATGCAAAGCCCAGGTCGCACTGGCCAAAGGCCCTTCCAGAGCTGCCTCGATCTTGGTGATCAAGTACTAGGACCTAGAGTAGGCCCTTATTTCCTTGTTTTAGGGTTCAGGTTCCCTTATATGCCCCTCTAACCCAGAGAGCCCAATAACCTTTAATTCAGGAATATAGCTTAAATCATAATATGAAGCCTTATATAATTTAAGCCATATTCCTTAATTGACTGGTATTGGGCTCTCTGGGAAACCAAAAAGGGCACCCTTTTCTATTCAAACAGCAGGTTCCCCTAAACCCTAAAACCCTAAACCCTAAACCCTGATATGCCCCTCTAAACCCAAAAGGGCCTTTTTATTCAAAGAGCTCCGAAGGCTTTAGGGTTTAGGAAAGTCCAGGGTTCAGAGGTTCCCAGACCCCCGGGAGGATCCAAAAAGTAGATCCCTTAATGGGGGTTTAGTTTAGGGTTTAGGGGTTAGGGGTTAGGGGTTTAGGGTTGAGGGGTGTTAGGGTTTAGGGGTTAGGGGTTTAGGGTTCAGGGGTGTTAGGGTTTAGGGGTGGATCCCTTAATGGGGATTCCTATAAAGTACCCGTTGTAGTATAGGGCCCCAAATTAGGGGATCTACTTTCTAGATCCTCCCGGGGGTCCGAGGTTTAGGGCAGTTGAGGGTTTGTGGGTTTAGGGATCTAGGTGATGAAATGGGGTTTTCCGAAAGTAGGGGACCCTAGTATAGTACCCTGAATAGTAGGATCCTTATTATAAGGACCCCAAAAAGAGGTGCCCCTCATTTTCGGAAACTCCCATAAAATGGATCCACTCAAAGGGTTGAGGGTTTCTTTCCGGTTGTGGCTCGTGTCACAAGACGTGCTCACAGGGTTGAGGGTTTAGAGTTTAGGGGGGTTTAGGGGAGTTTAGGGGGTTTAGGGGAGTGTTGGGGAGTGTAGGGGAGTGTAGGGAAGTTTAGGATTTAGGCCCAGGTGGTTTAGGGTTCAACGGGGGTTTAGGGGTTTAGGGGAGCTTAGGGGTTTAGGCTCAGGTGGTCGAGGGTTTAAGGTTTAGGGTTTAGGCCTGGGTATCGTTTCTTTTGAGGGTAAATTTCCCGTAGTGACACCAAGTAGTAGCTGAATGAGTATACTTTATACCTTTCGGGATAATACCATCCCCTATAGAACTGAACGATTGGACATTTTGGGCGTGCGATCTCAGCAAGTAAGAAGCTCCGTCAAGGCTTTAGAGGTTAGGGCTTTACTTGGAGGGCCGGGGGACTCAGTAAGTGGGTAATAAGTAGACTTACAGGTACCTTAAAAGAGACCGTAATTGGGGTTATGATACCTATAAGTCTTTAAAATAACTACTTATTAAGTCCCCGACCCTCCAAGTAGGGGTGAGGGATTTCGTTAAGGGTTTCTGCAATGGCCCCTTCAAGGGTAGGGGATCAAAAAATACCTGATAGTGTCCGGGTTCGATAAGGGCTTTGTAAGTCGACGGGGGCTTGCGCTAGTTTCGCAAGAGTTTGTTTTTTTTTCAGGGTTTGCTTTACAGGTCCTTTCAAACGGGGCCGGTGGGAATGCGCTGAATACACTGTCACTAGGTTGGAAATAGGTTGTGTCAAGCAACTACCATGTTACAATACCCTGTGAACAACAATAAATAGTATGACGGCTGTCGTCAGTAGCATAGCAAGGAAAACGATGTCGGTGACGTAGCCGGGTAGCACATACAATTCGGCCGGACCATATGGGGTCGCTTCAACATCACGCTCTGTTGATCCGTTGTTTTCTGAAGTTCCCATAGACTGATTCGCCAGAACGGTTTCGAAGGTCTCAAGGCTTTGGTGCTTGGGACGGTTCCTGTAGGGACAGAAACCCGGTACCCTGCCAAGGGAGTTTTAAGGTTTAAAGGAACCCCTAAACCCATTAATCAAATCCCTCAGCCCTACACCTTGAGGCAAATTTCAACCCCACGAAACCTTGAACCCTGAACCTCTAAACCCGAAACCCCACCCTAAACCAAAACCCTTACAAGAACCCCTAACGGAACCCTCATAGGACCCTTCAAGGAACCCTTCAAACCCTCAAACAGAACCCATAAAGGAGCCCTTAAAGGAACCCTTAAATGATCCCTTTAGGCAAGCCTTAAAAAGAGCCGCTAAAGGAACCGTTAACAAGATCTCCCTTAAAGGAGCCCTTGAAGGAGCCTTGTAAATACCCCTTAAAGGAGCCCTTAAAGGAATCCCGAAAGGAACCCCTGAAAGATCCTTCATGGAACCTTTTCACCCCTAGACCCTAAACCCTAATCCGGAACCCCCCCCGGGCTTCTGAGGCCCGCGGTGCCCCGGCTAACGAATTCCGTGCTCTTGAAGCCCACGGCTCGGACTTTGGGAATCGAGTTTAATGTAGGAACCTTGGGCCTTTCTTAGGGTTCTATAAGGGTTCCTTTAAAGGCTACTATAAGGGTACTATAAGGGTTTTGGGGGGGTTGATGCAGGAACCTGATTAAGAAACCCTGGGTCTTTATCAGGGTTCCTAATATGAATCCTGCTATTTGGAGGTTGCAGGGCCAGGGTTTTTTTAATCCGGTTGCTACGTTATAGTAGAAGCCAGAAAGTTGGAACATCACTATCCTTATGGCCTTAAGGTAAAGTATAAGGGATCCTGGCATTAATCCTCCTCAAGCCATGTTCCAACTTTCTGGCATCTACTGTAATGTGAATCGCATTAGGGTTTCGGCTCCAGGATTTACCTGGAGGCTCATACCCTACCCTTTTTCTTAGGATATCTAGTTTTATGGTTAGGATCTGCTATATAGAAAAGTAGATACCCTAAACAAGGGGTAGGGTATGAGCCTACAGGTAGGGTTTAGGGATTCGGGGTTTTGCAGGGTTCGGGTTGAGGGTTTAGGGGTTTAGGGTTAGAACGCTGATTAACAAACTCCGCATCCTTAGTATCTTAATCCTAAGGCGCTTGAGGAAAAAGGTTCAATGATTGACACAGGGGTCTACTCTGAGGGGTGTAAGATCTAGTGTTTGGGGTTTAGGGTTTGGAGTTTGCTGTTTAGGGTTTGGCTATTTGGGTTCAGGGCTTGGGGTTTATGGTTTGGGGTTCTGGGTTGCTTTGGGGTTTCGGGGTTTTGGGTTCAGGGTTTGGCGTTTTGGGCCTAGGGTTGGCCATCTTGGGGTTTGGGCTGTACTTAATAATGGGACTAAGTAACAATAGGGTTATAGACAAGGTAACTATACGTATATTTCCTTAGAACCCCAATTACGGCAGTACTTATAACCTTACTTACTAAGTCCCATGAACCTCCAAGTAAAGCTTTAGTGTTTGGGTTTTGGGTTTTGGGGCTGAGAACAAGGGTTCATATTATGTGCTTTGCGTTCGCGGACTTACACGTTTTTGTGGAGGTTTTGTTTAGGACTCATGGGGCTTTTGACTTGATGTAGAATTTTATCGCTTTGAGCTTTCACGGTGTGGGTCTTTCGGGGTTTAGGATTCAGGATGCGTGAGGCAGGATTTAGAAGTTGGTTTCGGAGTTCGTTCAAGTTTCCTGGGTTCACGAGTTTGGGTTTAGGACTCCTAGGGCTGAGACAGGCTTTAAATGTACTAATATAGCAGGGGCCTGAATAATTAGAATAGGGTTTTGGGGCCCATTATACTACCAACATAGTACTATAGGTAGTTATTGAGGCCCCTATATTAACACAAAGGGTCCATGTACCCAAACAGTACATGCTTTGGCCCTAGTACCTAGGACCCTTAGGGTAAGTGTACCTCTTGCCTTCATGCTCTGTAAAGCAAGGATCTTACTGTCCCTCTACGAATCAAGCGGCATATTTGTTCGATGCCAATCTCCACTCCTGCAGCGATATCCTTAGCTAGACGGGGAGTAAAGAAATTTAGCATAGTTCGCAATATTCAGGGCACTCCTGGTGATGCAGGATTTGGTCATCCTCCACACCGTTCTGATTTTTCCAGTGCACTAAACTCTCCCCAAACCCTAAACCCTAAACCCCTAAACCCCTAAACCCTAACCTCCTAAAACCTAAACCCTAAACCCCTAAACCCCTAAACCCTAACCAGGATTTTGGATTTGGGATTTGGGGATTTGGGGATTTCCCTAACCTCCTAAAACCTAAACCCTAAACCCCTAAACCCCTAAACCCTAACCTCCTAAAACCTAAACCCTAAACCCCTAAAGCCCTAAACCCCTAAAGCCCTAAACCCCTAAACCCAGCCCTCGGCCCTGCTGAGCCGCTTGCTTCTGCCAGTCCCTCGCTGCACATCACCGCCTCCAACTTCGCAAGCTTGCATGTGCGGTGCCCAGAGAGCTCCTAGGGATCTAAGGACTCAATTAAAGGGATCTTAAAGGGATCTATAAGGGGTTCTTAAGGATTCCTACCTGCTCTGCACCTACTTGGAGGATCATGGGACTTAGTAAGTCAGGTTATAAGTACCTTAATTGGGGTTAGAAGTAAGTATAAGTATAGTTACCTGAATTCTAGCCCTAGTTACTAAGTCCCATGACCCTTTAAGTAGGGATCTCAGGGGCTCATATATTAAGGCTTTTGGGCCCAAAGACCATACTATATAAGGCATGTGCGTGCCCAGAGAGCTCCCGACCCCTCTGGCCCCTGAATTTAGTATTAGTTCCCAGACCCCCGGGAGGATCCAAAAAGTAGATCCCTTAATGGGGGTTCCTATAAAGTACCCTTAGTAGTATGGGGCCCCAAATTAGGGGATCTACTTTCTAGATCCTCCCGGGGGTCTGNAGACCCCCGGGAGGATCCAAAAAGTAGATCCCTTAATGGGGGTTCCTATAAAGTACCCTTAGTAGTATGGGGCCCCAAATTAGGGGATCTACTTTCTAGATCCTCCCGGGGGTCTGGGTTAGTATTGGCATTAGTATTAGCATTAGCATTAGTATTAGCATGAGTATTAGCATTAGTATTAGCATTAGTATTATACCATACCCTAAGGGTCCAAGTGCCCAAGAGTAGGGTTTCAAGGTCCGAATTCCACTCATAGTCTGGATTTGGGGACCTAAAAACCCTACTATTTGGGTACTTAGACCCACTGGGATTGATAAACAGCCCTCTCTTATAAATGATTGTCATAGGGATCCCTACGTGACGGACCTTCGAACACTGACTTATTTGGCTTCCTATACAGTAGCCTGTACTAGTATCCCTGAACTGTCCAAGCACACAGAAATCGTATACTCCTCTAAACACTCCCTTCGGCCCAAATACCTGTTAAGTTGGCTACTTTCGGATCCTTGGAATCGGATAAACCGCATAAACCCGGTAGTGGCCTGTGGTAGCAAAACCCTAAACCTGAAACCCCAGACCCGAAACCCTGACCTAAACCCGACACAGTCAACCTTCTCCCCTAAAGCTTAAAACCGTACTGCTGATGGACAAAATTCCCATAGTTTAGGGTCCTTAGGGTCATGCAGGATTTTGTCCATCAGCAGTACCACGCACCTGGTGCTGCTTTTGTGGATCCTGTCGGGGCCATTCCCGGATCTTCCAATATCCCCGATCTATTCCTTCATTAAGGGATGTATTTTTGAAGATCTGGGTCCGGGTATGGGGCTAAGAAAGCATGGCCTTCGACCAAAGGCTACGAAGGTTTAAAAAACCATGGGGTACATTGGGTATAGACTGAAGAACGGAAGCAATTAGGTATGTCTTCCCAGACCCCCGGAGGATCTAGAAAGTAGATCCCCTAATTTGGGGCCCTATACTACTAAGGGTCATTAAGGGATCTGGGTTGGTTGGAGGGCTTAGTTTAAGGTTTTAGGGTTTGTGTTTTTTGTTTTTGTAGGGTCTTAGGTTCTGGCGTTTCAGGTTTGCCGGGTTTAGGATTTATGTAGCCTTCTTGGTGTGGTTTTACCGAGTGAGACCAAGGCAGGTCCAAAAAACACGAGCCCTCGAGCTGCAATGGGGTGCTTGGAGGGTCGAGGGACGTAGTAAGGAAGTTCTTTGACAGACTTAGGCTCACAACCCTCCTCCCTTCAGGGAGGGAAGACGGAGCCGCTGCACCCCTCGGTGGCCGTGATCTCACGGCACAGGAGGCTCAGGGGGTGGTAGGAGCCTCTATGGCTAATCTCCCTGGGGGGCACGTGCCAGGCTCTCAAATGCGGTGCTCTCAGCCCTCGCGGATACAATTGCGGTTGGGTCTGAGAAGATACGGTTTAGGGCTTAGGGGTTTAGGGGGTTAGGGTTTAGGGGGCCGACATGTTTGAAGCCCTTGTGAAATCGCCGTTCTGATTATAGACGGGGAGCCACTTGGGCTAGCTCCTGAATGCGCACCTTTTCAGATGGCCAGCTGGCATGCTGGGTCTGTTCGGAAAGAGCGAGTCAGGTGCTGGTAGACGTATAAGTATCATAACCCCAACAATTACGACCCCGTTGAAAGGGTACTTATAAGTGTGCTATTTTCCCCTTTTACCAAGTTCCCCGACCCTCCAAGTGGACCAGTTGGGGCCTGGGGTCGCCACATCGTGCGACTTAACCCAGAGAAAGGAACTACAAGGGAGACTGTAGGTGGTTCCTGAGTAGTACCCTTTTGCTCTTTTACTTTAGGGTCCCCTTATTAAAACCGAATACTAGGAAAAAGGTTACCCTTATTGTTATCAAGGGGCTACTCAGGAACCTAGGTAGGTAGGGTGTCTTCCAACAATTAAAGCTCCTGTATCATCGAACCCTTATAGTCGGAGGAACCTTTAAAGGAAACCTCTTTTGACTATCAGGGCGTTCACTTCCCAGACCCCGGGAGGATCTAGAACATGGAACCCCTAATTTAGGAAACTATACTACTGTAATCCCTTGCCCCAAATGAAACGGCCCCCC
>BGNK01002149.1:0-60081 GCA_003297005.1 Symbiodinium sp. clade A Y106 | reverse complement strand
CCCCCCCCCCCCCCTCGCAATAGAAACTCGGAAAGTGTGTTTATTATTGGAGGGTATTTCTATCCCTACTGCCACTTTTGAGGGGTCGTGCTCTTGCTCCTGCTCTGGCTCTTGCTCCCGCGCCAGCTTTTGCTCCTGCTTCTGCTGCGTCTCTTGCGCCTGCTCCTGCTCTTGTTGCTGCTCCCGCTTTTGCTCTTGATCTTACTCCCGCTCTTGCTTTTGCTTTGCTCTTGCTGCTGCTCTTGCTGATGTTCCCGCTTTTTCTCTTGCTGCTGCTCCTACTCTAACTCTTGCTGCTCTTGCTCTCGCTCTTGCTGTTGCTCTCGCTCTTACTGTGCTCTATGTAAGGGTATTTGGAGGCTCGAAACCCTCCCCCTAATTCGGAATAGGTTTGAAAGGGCAGGGATGATGTCGGGAGGATTCGCCCCAATGTGATTTTACTCTTAGGGGGGGTGTTTAATAAAAGGGGGAAGGGATTATTAGGGTGCGTCACATAGGAGCCTTGCCAGGGGATCTACTTTCTGGGTCCTTGCAGGGTTTGGGGTTCTCAAGGTGCTCAACTTGCATGGACGCTGCCTCCGCCGAATCGAAGCAAATGCTCTTGACGGCCTGGGAAGTCGGGGGCCCCGCATGTGGGTTGAGTTTTACTGTAGGGGCTTTAATACTTACCTATACTATTTTGGGGGTTCCGCATTATACTCCTAGTAGAATGCCCCCCAAACCCTATTCTATTTGCTAAGGCCCCTGTAGTAAGGGTTTGGGGTCGGGTGTTATTTCAAAATATCGGTTTTCGGGTGTAGCGTTCAGAGTTTACTGTTTAAGGTTTAGGATTTAGGGTTCAGGGTTTAGGGTCAAGCGGCGTCTTTGTTCAAGGTGTAAACTGAGGGCCTTTGCAATGCTTAATGATGTTTATTCGTGTTCCCGTACATACATATGTAAGCTACCATTATCTGCAAAAGCCCAGGTTTAAGTATGCAGGCACCCATGTCAGGGTTTTGGGATATGTGCTTTCAGGGTTAAGGTATTTCATGCAGTTCAGGGTATGTCGGGCTTGTATGGGTGTAGGCGTTGTAGGGTGCGGTGCGGATGTCTTTGGTATCCAATGTCTTTTTTCTCAAGCACTGTTGTGCATTTGTTGTTGTTGCTTGCCCAACTTCAAGGGGTCTGCCGTGCGGTTTTGTAAGGTATGTTGGCTCCTAGCCGGGTTCCAGAAGACTTGCAGGGGTTTGGTGTCTAGAACCCAGAGTAGGCCCTTGTTCCCTTTTTTAGGGTTCAGGTTCTCTTATACCCCCCCCCCCCCCCGCCCCCCCGGCTGGTGTCCAGTCAGAAGGGGGGGGGGGGTTATTTAAAAGCCTTCCCAACCCCCAACAGCAAGCACANGGAGGGGTTTTGTGTCTAAAAACCCGAGTTAGCCCTTTTTTCCCTTTTTTGGGGTTAAGTTTTCTTTTCCCCCCCCCCCCCCCGGCATCCCGATGCTGATGCACTGACGAAGAGGGCGCAGGGTTCATTAACAGCCTTATCGAACCCCAATAGAAAGAACCCCAAACCTTGAACCCTGTATGGAGCCCTAACAGAACCCCAGGGGTGAGGTCCCTTTGAAAGGCAAACCCTTTAAACGGACCCATAAAGGACCCATATTCGAGTTCTTAAGGCCCCTAAGGAAGCCTTAAAGGAACCCTGTAAGAAGAGCTGGGAGATGCTGAGGTTTGAGAACTTTGCTGTTGTCCTTCAACTGTATCGAAAGTCTTGGTGCCATTCCGCCGTGCCTGGGTCCCAGTTGCTGCTGCTTCAAACAATGTAGAGGCATGAAGAACTCAATAGTTAGAACAGAAGTTTGCGCGACAACCATACGTACTTTGAAGGCACTCATGAATCTGCAGTAGGTTTGCTTTCAGGTGTCAGTGCAGGGGCCTGAACTATCAGAAGCATGGTTTAGGGGGGTTCAGGGTTAGGGTCATTCCTCCGATTAACCGCTTATCAAAGGTTCGACAGTTGCGTTTTGTTGTGTTTCTCCGGCGTTCGCGGCGTAGTCTTCCGATGGCGATATGGGTTTGGACAAAGGTTCTTGTTTTGTATGGTTTCTATAATATGCAGTTCCTTTTTGTTTGGTCCTTCGTCGTTTTGTGACTGTCGGAAGCTAAGTCTAAATTGCCTTACCGAAGCAGAACCACGTTGGAGACTCTGTTCGGTTTGCGGGCCGGTAGTCTTGTCGAGTTTGTCGCATTGGGATTGTCAGGGGTGGGTTTCAGGAGATTGTCTGGTGTGTTCAAGGGTTTAGGGTTTAGGGTTTACTGGTGTGTTCAAGGGTCAGATATCTCAGCAGGGCGTGGATGCTTTGGACACAATGCAAAACTCAAAGTGGCAGCATAGGATTTAGACATATATTTAGACCCTCGAAAGAACTATACACCGCGCAAACACAAGTGTGCAGCCCTGCATCCCGTCATGCAGGCAACTGGGCGTGCACGGGCAGGTTCTGAGGTTCTGGATCTGGATAACCCTTAGCCGTACTTAAAGGTTCATGCCACTTAGTAACTAGGGGCATAAATAAAGCAACTATCCCAGTAATGTAGGAACCTGATTAAGAAACCCTGGGCCTATAACCCCCAAAATAGTAGGATTCATAGAAGGAACCCGAATAAAGGCCCAAGGTTTCTTGATCAAGTTCCTACATTAGCCTGAACCCTGAACCGCTACCTAGAGGCTCATACCCTACCCCTTTTTTAAGATATCTAGTTTTATGGTTGGGATCTGTTATCTTAAAAAGTAGGCGCCCTAGAAACGGGGTAGGGTATGAGCCTACATCAAAAACCCCCAAAACCCTTATAGTACCCTTAAAGTACCCTTTAAAGGAACCCTTATAGAACTCTAAGAAAGGAACCCTGAATCGCTAAAGCCCGAACCTCTGTCTGATAACCTGAGTGAGGCGAGACGCTGACCTCGCTAGACCAGAACTCAGCTGTGTGGATCCAGCCTAAACCTCGATTTATGTAGGAACCTCATTGTGTTTAGGTTTTAAGGGTTTAGGGTGTTTAGGGCCCTAAAACCCCCAATATAATAGGATTCTTATAAGGAACCCTAATAAGGACCCAGGGTTTCTTAATCAGGTTCCTACATTAGGAGGTTTGGGGCTGTACTGGGGCCTTGAATTGCAATAGGGTCCACGTATCCATCTAGTATATACCTTGGCCTGAATTTACTGTATCAGAAACCCTTAGCGGCCTGCAAGTCCTATTCCCTATCACCCGCGCCCTAACCTCGAAGTCCTGAACCCGAAACCTTACGTACATATTTGGTGTGAGCGGTCAGGGTTTCGGATTTAGGTGGAAGTTAAGGGTACTTATAATGATTTCCGTCACTACTAGTTAAAATACCTAAAACCCTAAACCGTGGGGACCTACTTGGAGGGTCGGGGGACTTAGTAAGTAGGGAATATGTAGACTTATAAGTACCCTAAAAGGGACCCTTATTGGGGATCCCCAGAACTTGAACTAAAGCAGAAGCCAGAAAGTTGGAACATCATTGACCTCATGCCCTTACAGTAAAGTATAGGGAATCCCAGCATGAATCCTCCTAAAACTATGTTCCAACTTTCTGGGGTTCACTGTAGGTAAAAGAAGGGAAATAAAACAACAACATCCGAAAAAAACCTGCCTAGTAAATCAGAACACCTGGTTAAACATGAATATTTGATACTTGGACCCTTAGATTTACTGGAAGTCTGTAGTACTTGCGACCATTGGGCGACAAGGAAACTTATGTGATTGTAGATGGCAGGGCATACACGGGACGCGTGGTGGTTTGGAGGGCGCCCTGCCAAATGCCAGGGGATGTGGAAGTTTGGACAGCGAAGGAGCTGCCATCGGACCACGGCGCAGTGCCCAACAATGCCGTCATAGTCTCGGCGGAAGGCTTTGCCAACAGCGGCATGGCCGGTGGAGATTTCGATGGAGACCTCAACATGGTGTGTTGGGACCCTGATCTCATCAAGATCGTCAAAGACACAGAGGCAGCGGTGGAGGCGCTGAGTCCGGTAGGGTTGGAGGAGGACATCGTAGCCATGATTCGTTCGGCTGCGGAGGATGTACGTGTCAGAGACGAACCGCAGGCAGAACTCCTTAGTTCGGAGAGCATGAACTTGTCATGTTTGGATCTCCTTGACCAAACTGAACAGTAGAAACAAATCATCTTTCGTTTGAAGGGCTTGCTTCACATCCCAGTCGGGCATGCGTACATATTGTACGATTACACACTTGCACCTGTGGGACCAAGGCTATACTGCAGATCCGTCAACCCTGAACCCTGACCTACTTCCGCTATAAACCCTGGAACGTGATGGGTTCAGGCTTGTTGC
The DNA here is from genome assembly GCA_003297005.1 of Symbiodinium sp. clade A Y106. NCBI lineage: Eukaryota > Dinophyceae > Suessiales > Symbiodiniaceae > Symbiodinium > Symbiodinium sp. clade A. The sequence goes on along the minus strand of BGNK01002149.1, from coordinate 55,727 downwards.
TCACTTCAGCCTCCTTCTTCGGAGAAACACAAGCTTGAATTGCCAGTCCTACGGGTCCAGATTAGACAACCTTTAACGTTTTGGTGTTTATATAGTCCTACCATAATTGAAAAGGTTAACCTTTGTTGGGCTAGGATACTCAGCCACTAAGATAAAGTTTAGGAGTTTAGGGTTTAGGGTTTAGGAGCCACTAAGATAAAGTTTAGGGTTTAGGAGTTTAGGGTTTAGGGTTTAGGAGCCACTAAGATAAAGTTTAGGGTTTAGGAGTTTAGGGTTTAGGGTTTAGGAGCCACTAAGACAAAGTTTTCGGTTCCAAAGAGTCTACTCTGGATGGTTTCCGGTCTGTAGGGCCCTACTAGTTGCTTTTGAGCGCCTGGATCCGCGGGGATAGAAGCCCGCACACCTTACCTTAAGGGTCCAAGTAGCCAAATAGTAGGGTTTCAAGGTCCAAAAGCCATTCAGAGTATGGGTTTTGGGACCTGAAACACTACTATTTGGGTACCTGGACCCTCTGGGTTAGGCTTCATTGTAAGGGGGTTTACATGGAATATCCCCATCCATATGTTTGTTTATGTGTTTTTTGGGGGCCCTAATAACAAGACATCGTATTCCCTTGAGTGCCCCAGTCTACGTATAAGAAAATACACACCAAAGCTGTGTTCCAATTGTCAAGGCCCCGCTACATTAGCCCGCGGGCCGACGTGTAAATCTCTCCCAGGATGTGGCACACAACTTGATCCAGAAGGTCAATGCAGTCGTTGGCTTTCCAGCACCCTGGATCAGAAGATCATTTGGGATTTTCGGGTTTAGGAGTTTAAGGGGGTTAAGGAAGACATTGTCAGCCCCTGGGAGACCGCTTAAAGATAAGGATATTTATCATACTAGGCTGTTCAACGATATGCTGGTTTGTTTTTTGTCTCTGGGCTCCTGTTGTTACGATAGACCTAGCCCCAAAAGTATATATTAGAGAGGTTTGAATAAATACAACTGTTGTCCCGTTTATACACAATATAAAACAAAAACAATATAAAACAATAACAGTGAAATGTCATACAACAAAGCTTAACATAACATATAACATATCATAACATGACATAAAGCAATGTAGTACAATAGATCCCGAAACCCTGTTCTAATTATGAAGACCCCTATCATAAAACCGTTCAGACTCACCTTATCCCACGTAAAACCATACCAAGCAGCAAAAACCTTATAAAACCCTTGTTCTAATTATTAACGCCCTACACCAACCTCCTAGAGACCTAGCCCGCGTAAAGGATCTAAGATGATCCAAATAACAACCTCCCACTACTGCATGGCGTAAGACTGTTTGGCGTAAGATAGGCCATTTGTTTAGGGGTTCTATGTTGTAGATACTCCAGAAAGTTTGGGTAGATTATCGGGCTCCTCGGGGAAGATGTGGGTTCGCGATCCGCCGAGTAGGGTGCAAAGGGTTGTATCTAGTTTCTTGCTAGTGCCTTGTAGGTTTGTGTAAACCTAAACCCCTACACCCTGAACCCGTACCTCCTAAACCCCTAAACCCTAATCCCGCGGATAGGAATTATTGTTTTTTGCAACGTTTCTGAGGTTCGAGGACTTGAAGCCTCGAGTCTGTAAACCCATATAGACCCCAATCCCTACCTGGAGGGTCCTGAAAACTTAGTAAGTAGGTGATAGGTAGACGTATAAGTACCCTGAAATGAAAGGGATCCTAATCGGGGTTATGATAGTTATGAGTCTATAAGATAACTATTTACTGCGTCCCCCGACCTTCCACGTATCTCCTAAAATGGGGATAGAGGCTATTAGGGGTTTAGGGTTTGAACTCTTTAGCATTTAAGGTTTAGGGAAGTTTGTTCGGGAATTTGCTTTCCGTTTCGCGCGGGCAGTTTCGAGGCACAGGGCTGGGGTGCTTCCTTGGGTGCAGAACACAACCGGCTGTCCTTCATTGTTGAATGATCACAGTACTTATTATCCGGTTACAATACTCCTTGTGGGTCTATCATATGCTTGCAGCATAGAGCTCCCTCAGACAGAGCCTCTCCTAATCGTTTATTCAGCCCCCAACTTTCTTGCAGGTATGTAGATGAACACGTGATGGAGCCTTTCATGCGTACTATGGGTTTTCTGACCCACGTCCTCCCTTGGAGACCGCTTCAAAGGCTCAGCAAGATCAAACTTTGAATCATACTAATTACCTGCAAGTTTTGTGTTGCTTGCCCTAGACCCAACTTCTACGCCTACACCGAGACCCCGAAACCCATCAATCCCGAATCCCGATACGCTACGTTAATAACGCGGTGTAATCCTAAACCCGAAAACCGTAAACCCTAAAACCCTAAACCCTAATTCCTAAGGAGAGAGTTTGTAAGGTTCAGCTAGAATGTAAAGCCTCGAAGCTCAAATCCCCGAGCTTCAAAGCCGCATTCATACAGGGGCCTGAACAATTAGTGTATTCCTCCGAGTTCCTTACTTCAATTGTGCTATATTATAGCCCCGCAATCCGAGCCTAATGATCAAGGCCCCTCCTAAACCCTAAACCCTGGGCACCCAGCTGAACCAGCCCTAAACTGATCAGGCTCTGATCGATTTAGACTTGAGTTGGAACCAGCGCGAGCCTTAGCCGGGGAATGTAGGTTTTAGGTCTCAGGGTTTATACTTAGTAGCTGGCTGGATACACTTTACACGTTTTTTTAGGAAAATATTACCCACAAAAATATTAAAAGTCTACACATTTTGGGGGCTTATGAACTCAGCAACTAAGTATAAGGGCTTAGAGTTCATGGTTCAGGCCGAAGGGCCTGCTGTAAACCCCAAAGTCCTTATTAATCTTACCTAAACCCCAAACTTGGAGGGTCGGGGGACTTAGTAAGTAGGTAATAAGTAGACTTATAAGTACCCTAAAAGGGACCCTAATTGGGGTTATGATACTTATAATTCCTTAAAATAACCGCTTACTAAGTCCCCCGACCCTCCAAGAACCTTAAACCCTAAACCCTAGGGCTCAGGGCTGGGAGGTTAGATGTTGATAGGACTTGGGGTTCGGGCTGTCGAGCCCTGATTACTCAGACCCCCGGGAGGATCTAGAAAGTAGATCCCCTAATTTGGGGCCCTATACTACTGAGGGTACTTTATAGGAACTCTGCTTAAGGGATCTACTTTTTGGATCCTCCCGAAGGTCTGGGTAATGAACCAAGGGATTACAATCTTACCTTTGGTTAGTAGGGAATGGAGGAATGGGGGACAATTATAACTACTATTACTACCATTCCTCCATTCCCTACTAGCCAAAGGTAAGTAATTCCGTAGCTGATGGTGGCCCTGTCCGCTTTCGGTGCCTCTTTTCGACTCCAGAATTACTGTTGATTGGCACAATTCTGTTTCGGGGGGGGGGGGAGGGTCGGGGATTTGTTACTTCGGATTTAGGGTATCTTCGGCACAGCCCTCCTCACAAGCCTAAGGTGTGAAAGTACGGCTACATACAGGTTCACCAGAACTTTGCCAGTGCTCCCACATGGATTTGTCGGTTTTGGCTACACCATGTATATATATATATAAGGACAGGTCGCAAGCACTACTGCGAAGACTTGCAAACCCCAAACCTCAACTCTGCGATGAGGAAGAACTCATGCAGATGGCATATAGGGGCCTTAATAATTAGAATAGGGTTTTGGGGCCCCTTATACTATAATTGTAATAAGGAACCCAGGACAGTGTTGGTAATTATTTAGGCCTATAGTAACCTTCACAGAGTCTGGTTCGTAGGCATCAGCCAGTGACTGTCTTTCCACCCCTGCAGGCAGGGCCGTGTACCCCGATTCGAGAACCCACCATGTCCCCAAACCCTAAACATATCCCGTAATTAAAAAATATACATTAAACTGTAAGAGGATCCCGAATATGATTCAAGCTACCCTAAACCCTAAACCCTAAGCCCTAAACCCTAAGCCCTAAACCCTAAACCCTAAACTCTAAGTACCCTAAACCCTAAACCCTCCTTAAAGATAGGCATTTGCAAGATCTTGGCTTAAGCCCCAAACATGCATTGCTCAACTCCTCAGGTCCACAGGGTTTAGGGTTTAGGGTACTTAGGGTTTAGAGTTTAGGGTTTAGGGTTTAGGGGTTTAGGGTTTAGGGTTTAGGGTTGGGTTTAGGGTTTAGGGTTTGACTGGAAGAGACACACGCGCCAGTTTGAATATTGTCCCTTGACCTGTGTAGTTTTCTCACCGCGGGGTAACAGCGAGAACAACGCTCCGAGAAGTCAACCCGCAATTCCGGGCCCGCACCATGCCGGCCTGTGACCGGATGCCGCTTCGCGCAGGCGGGTTTGGGGGCTCAGTTTACTTACCTTAGCTTAGTAGGGAATGGAGGAATGGGGTACAATTATAACTACTATTACTACCGTTCCTCCATTCCCTACTAACCGAAGGTAAGTTTAGGATGTTGGGTTCCTGGGTTTTGCTTTCCCCAACCTAAACCCTGAAAATCTAAACCCTAAGCTGGGGGACAAATATAGGGGCCAATTACCAACACTATTTTGGAGTTCCTTATTCTATTTATAGTATAATGGGCCGCCAAAGCCACATTCTAATTATTAAGGCCCCTATAGTACTGTCAGGCTTTTACAACCCCAAACCCCTAAACACTAAACCTCTACACGCTAAACCCTAAACTGCGGGACTACTTGGGTTTGAGGTTTTCTGTTTTTCCTCGACCGCCGGCATCTCCCGAGGAGGCTTAAAGGTTTCGGGGTTTAGGGTTAGCGTGTAGAGGTTTAGGGGTTAGGGGTTTAGGGTTTAGGGGTTTCGGGTCCGGGGTTTAGGGATAAATGTGCCCAGATCTTCCAAGATCAAGTACCTAAGTACGTAGTTAAGGAACACACCTATTAGATTACAGTAGGATCTCTAATGCTAGCATCACCGTACAACCTTCCAGCGGGACCAGTAGAGGTCTTGTGCGCTCACATCGACAAACTGGAAGCCACCAACCTCAGCAATGCTGCCGCAGCTGACAATACAGCCGGCAGAGCGCAGCCAGATGTTTAAGCGTGGGCTTGTCCACGGCTTGTCCACGACTTCAAAATCAGCAGCTTGCCAAGCTAAGTGAATACTGGCTGAACGTGTGGAATCTGAAAGAGATCCAGTCATGGGAAGCCGCAGCGCTGCAAAGCTGGATGAAGAAATCCTGGGAGGTTGGAACACATACTTGGCCGGGTTGGCTGAGTGCCGAGAGTCTGGAATCTCGAAGAGATCCAGTCGTCGAAGCCACCAAGCTGCAAGGCCAGGTTGGGTGAGTGTGTGGAATCTCAGAGAGATCCAGCTATGGAGCGTCACAGAGCTGCAGAGTCGGGTGACTAAATCCTGCGAGTATGGAAAACATACTTGGGGGTTTCCGATATTTTTAGGGGTACCTTATTTCGGGGTCCTTATACTGAGGATCCTACTATTTAAGGTACTTTATAAGTGTCCCTTCTTTTCGGAAACTCCCAACTTGCCTGGAGTCTCGAAGAGATCCAGTCGTCGAAGCCCACAAAGCTGCCAGGTTTGAAATCCAAAGGGTCCTAGGTACTGTATTAGGGTTTAGGGTTTAGGGTTTAGGGGGTTTAGGGTTTAGGACTGTTATGGGGCATACTTCCCCAAATCATAAGAGTAATTCCTAATTAATATAGAAACCCTACATTCTGCCATATAGGTACTTAGGACCCTTTGGGAATTGGTGAGAGTGCGGAATCTCCAAGAGATCCGGTTACGCAAAGTCCCAAAGCTTAAAATGAAACTTGGCGACCTGGAGCCGGTCTGACGTGCCGACGAAGACGACGACTGCTACAGCGACGACGATGAGTGCGACGACTACTGTGTTACTACACATTTCCAACCTCAAGAACAACGCCCACAACCGCAAAAGCAACAACAACCCTAGAACCCTAAACTAGGCCTAAACCCTAAGCCCCAAAAGCCCCCAGAACTCTAAACCCCAAACACTCCAGAACCGAAAACCCTGAACCTCCATGAACCCTAAGCCGCTAAACCCTAAACCCTAGACCCTAAATCCTAAGCCCTAAACCCTAAGCCCTAAACCCTAAGCCCTAAGCCCTAAGCCCCTAAACCCTAGAGCCTGGACAGGGCGCCTTTGCAGCTGCTCGCTCTTGGTTGCAGCCACCCGGCGGCGAGCTTCCGGAAGCCCTGGGAGCATCAGCGGGCAGTTTAGGCTTCCCAGACCCTCGGGAGGATCCAAAAAGTAGATCCCTTAATGGGGGTTCCTATAAAGTACCCTTAGTAGTAGAGGGCCCCAAATTAGGGGATCTACTTTCTAGATCCTCCCGGGGGTCTGGGGTTTGGGTTTGGGGTTTAGGGAACCAGCGCGTGATGTCCTGTAGGGTTTAGGGTTCAGGCTTTAGGGTTTATGTAGGGCTTGGGGTTTGGAGTTTAGGGTTCAGGCCTTAGGGTTTGGGGTTTAGGATTTAGGGTTTAGGATTTAGGGTTTAGGGTTTAGGATTTAGGGTTCAGGGTTTAGGGTTCAGGCTTTAGGGTTTGGAGGTTAGGGTTTGGGGTTCAGCAGCTCCGGATCGAGCATTCACCAGTCAAGATGGCGGCTTTAGATTCGGAAAAGCCAACCGTCCGAAGAATCCCATAGCATTGAGACCATACAAAGTTTTTTCACATTCCCAGTTTCGCCCACCAAAGCTTGCACGGCATACTTAACCCGAGAATACCTTATCGGTTACAGCTTACACAAAGCTTTTTACAACCACTATTGTTAGCTGAAGAATCTGCAGCACCACATCGCTTCATGAAATGGTGAACAGCGATTCGCTGTCAGCTTGTTCAACTACTCTCAAGAACTCAGCACCAATCTAGCAAGCTATGGCTTTTCAGAACACAATTACTGGAAGCCACCAAAACCCTAAACTCCTAAACCCTAAACCCTTCCTGTATCCAGCAGGGCATAGGCAAGAGCAGGGAGGGCAGGGCCAGGTGAGGGCCAGGGCAGCGCAGCGAGGGCAAGGGCTGACCCTTACCACCGATGGCCAGGACCTTAGGGTTTAGGGTTTAGGATTTAGGGTTTAGGGTTTAGGATTTAGGGTTTAGGGTTTAGGATTTCGGATTTAGTTTAGGTAGGGTTTAGGGTTTAGGGTTAAGGCCAGGATTCGGCCGAAACCCTGGCCATCAAATGCTGGCCAAACCTCAGTCCATCGATGGCAAGTGCTTAGGGCCGAAACCCTGGCCATCGATGGCCAGGGTTTCGGGCAAAACCGTGACCATCGAGGGTCAGGGTTTCGGCCTGTTTCGGCCGTTTAGAGGAGGCACACGCAAAGGAAAAGTAGCATCTCGACATCGGTGCCCAGCCTAATCCAAATTAGATTTTAGCACCCAATCGGTGGCAGGGTTTCGGCCTAAACTTTTGACCCCTTATAGGCTTAAAAGGCATTAGGGTTAAAAATATCTATGGAAGAGAGGTTTAGGCTTTAGGATTTGGGGTTTAGTCTTCAGGGTTTGGGGTTTAGGACGTCGCAACCTACGAAGTAGATCCCTTTAAGGAATTCCCGCAACAAACCCCTCAGTGGTATAGGGCCCAAGTTAGGAGATCTACTTTTAGATAGATCCCAATTAGGGTAACTTAAACGTTAAACCCGTAAAGGAACCCTTATACGGAACCCTTACAGATCCCGTAAAGGCACCCCTATGATTCCTTACCCAGAGGGTCCATAGACACTACTATTATGGAATTAGGCCCGAAAAGACCATCCCCATTATGGTTTTGGGGACTTAATTCCATAATGGTAGTGTATATGGACCGTCTGGGTTAACAAGAACCCATCAGATGCTCCGTTGAGCCCCAGGTTCTCGTCTGTCGCTGCGACTGGCGATGTCACGAGCTTTTTGTGTCAGGCCGGCTCCCTTTGGGGTTTAGGTAGTTAGTTCCTTTAAAGGGATCTTGAAGGGTTCCTTTAAAGGGATCTATAAGGGTTAGGGTTTATAGGGGATTATAGGGTTTAGAGGGCTATATCTTAGCTAGGGCTTTGGGTTTTATTGTGTAGGAGTTCCGAGGTTTAGGCTTCCAGCGTTTAGGAGTTTTGGTCTTTTGAACTCTGACAACAGGATCCCACAGCACAAATTGTTAGGGTATATCGAAAATGGCCCTATAACCACAAATTACTAGGGCCCATATGAAGAACCCTGATAAAGACCCGCGGTTTCTTAATGAAGTTCCTATATTCACTGCATCTCAAGTGTAGGCGCTGAGGATGTGACTTGGAGGGTGTGGGGTGATGGGGGCTTCGTGAGTAGTTGTTTTATAGATTTACAAGTATCATAACTCCAACTCGGATCCCTTTTAAAGGTACTTATAAGTCTGCTTATTACCTATATACTTAGTAAGTCCACCGACCCTCGAAGTACGTAGGGCTCTATCTACAGTAGAAGCCAGAAAGTTGGAACCCCCCCTATACCCTCTAATATCCCTAAGTACCCTCTATTCAGGACCACAAGTGCTCCATTAAGGGGCACTTGATAAGTCCTAGCCAGATGTAGGATGTCGGGTTTATGGGTTGATGGTTAGAGCCGGGCCTTTTGGGTATTTGCACGATCGATCTTTCAGGGTTCCTTTAAAATCCCTCCCTGCCTCCCCCCTTCCCTGCCTCCGCTCCTCCCCTCCGGTTCCTTCCTTCCCTTCCTCTCCTATCCCTCAAGCCAAGTATACGGACCTCAACAAGTGGCATAGGGTTTCGGGGTATATGACCAAAAGTAGTTTACCCGAAACCATATACTCCGAGACCCTAAGACCCTAAACCCGGAAACCAAGCTCTCAAGACTGCAGGCCGTTTGTCAGTGGACTCTGCAAGGCGCGGGTGGATGGCACGTGCCTGGGACGACCAGGGTTTTGGCTTGGGGGCTTTGGATTTGTGGCAACAAGGAGCCATAAGGGCCGATGTGTTTGAATAGGGTTTAGGGGTTAGGGGTTAGGGTTTAGGCTTTCGGGTTTAGGGTCTAAGGGTCCAAGTGCCCAACATAGTAGGGTCCATACTCTGAATGGTTTTTGGACCTTGAACCCCTACTATTTGGCTACTTGGACCCTTAGGGTAAGGCCCCTTTCTTCGAACAGCCCTAAACCCTACGGCTTCAGATCCTCAGCGACCTACGGCTTCAGATCCTCAGCGACTAGGAGTTACTTGGAAGTAGAACCCTTAAGGGGATCTATAGGGGTTCTATAAGGGTTCCTTTAAAGGGATCTATAAGGGTTCGTGAGCAGGGTTCTACAAGGGGTCTTGGAGGGTCGGGAGACTTAGTAAGCCGGTAATAAGTAGACTTATAAGTGCCCAAAATGGGGTAGGAAGTCGGGTTATACTACGGCTGATGGACAAAATCCTGCATTACCCATTATAAGGAATATACCATAATTCCCATAGTTTAGGGTCCTTAGGGTCATGCAGGATTTTGTCTATCAACAGTAGTTATGAGTCCATAATCAACTACTTGCTAAGTCTCCCGACCCTCCAAGCAGGGTTTGGGGTTTATTCGGGGTCAGGGTATCGGGATCCGTATCGGTAACCACTAAACGGTGACGATAGGAACCATTGTTACGCAGTGTTCGGGGAGTCTCGGGAAATGAGGGAGCGTGATATAGAGCATTGAAAGTTTAGGGTATAGGGAAAACTATGCGTCCAAGTTATAGTTAGGGCCCTACATAGACCCCTTGAGGACCCAATAATGCGGTCCCTGGGAGCATTGGCCTAAGGGTCAAGTAGTCCTCATTTATGGTTTTTGCTACCCAAATAGGCCCTAAGGGAGTACTTGGACCCTCTGGCTTAGGGGAAGACAACCATGGAGCCCTGACAAAACTAGGATCCCACCAGCCCAAATGTTATGGACCGGATCCTTACCCCAAGAGGGTCCAAGTACCCAAATAGTAGGGTTTTAGGTCCCGAAATCCATACTCTGAAGGGTTTTTTCCAAGTACCCTACTATTTGAGTACTTGGATCCTTGGAGTACTAAACAGAACCAGCCAAGAGCAATTTTGAGCACTCCCGGCGCTACTATACAAGTACCCCATCCCACACCACCCAGGCTGCGCCGAAGCCACGTCTTGGGCGGAGCTGGAAGAACGATTACCCTCTGCAGTTGCTGAGGAGACTGCTGGTAGTTTAATCCTAAACCCTAAACCCTAAAGCTATAGTGGTAATACAGAGGCAGGAATCGTTACCAACTACTCCTCAGAGCCTTAGGGATCCGCTCTTGTCGAATATCCACCGAAACTCCATAAAGAAATATTACGGCCGTTATAATATCAACATCTTACCTTATTTTGAGGTTGCTACTGGGGTCAATGGTTACGACAAGGGCGAGTAAGTATAATATTTCAAGAATCGGCCGAGCCTTCACATGAGGGCTAGGTTATTTGGGATTCGTTATAAGTGTCAGGGTCCTGTTATTCGCAGGTAACCTTGAACCTGAACGGGGTACTAGAATCCCTATATGAAGTAGAGTTTATATTGCCGTTTTGGTGAGTGTAGATAGCCTCCTTTTGAATATTGGTGAGTGTATATATTGGGTTTTATTATGGGGATACTAGTAATATAAACCAAACCCTGATATAATCCCAATTTACTCCCAAAGGTTAACCTTAAGTTCCCAAGGATACTGGACAAGTAGGTATTTAGGGTTCGATGTAATTGGAGTTCCGCATTTTCCGAAGCTCCCTCTCCGTGTTCTCAGAGTGTGACAGGCTAGAACCGTGGAGCTCTTAAGAAGCACAACCTCTTAACACGCGTCGTATAGTTGTGACTCGGACCCTAAACCCTGAACGCTAAACCCCAGTAACTCGTACTCCGCTTTGGGAGAGGAGCCGCTTCTGATAGACTCCGTGCTCCAGCCAGACAAGCCAGATCTGAAAGGCAGGGCCCATTCGCGGGTCGTGGGATTTGCATGTGGGTTTCAAGGCACTATAGGGGCCTAACTAATCGGAATCAGATATTCGGGGGATATTGTACAATAATTAGCATACGTATAACAGCTGCGATAACTATAGTACTTCCAACAGTTCTATATTACAACGAGTTCTAAGGAATAACATTTGGAAGCTCAAGGAACTGAGGACTCAAGCATGCTGCAGGCTCACAGTGTAAGGCCTCCGCTTTTGAGCCCCTACGTCTAAAATTCCCACCATCCGGAATACTGGTTAGCTGCCATGTTGGAATGTTTATCGCCTTGCAGGTTAGGCTTTCGTGGGGCTTAGTAATATGTAAGGGCTTCTGGTTTGGAGTTTATAGGGTTTCGGTATCTGCAAGAGAAAGTCTGTACTTGCCGGAACCAGACAGTTGGAACCTCGAATGATGGCCAACCCTAAACCTTAAACCCAAGCCCAAACCCCTAAACCCTAAACTCCTAAACTATAAACCCCTAAACCCTAAACCCTTGCAAGCACTTGAAGCCCGAGCATCGGAGGCGGAGCCTTGTTGTTTATTGGAGTCTCCAGCCGTACATGGCCAAAGTGGGTGCCCTGCATGCTGACCGAAACCGTAAACCCTGTCGGTAAACAGCGAAGTCCAAGGCAAAGCGCGAAACGTTGCGACCCTAAACCCTAAACCCTAAACAAGCCCCCGGCAGCCAAGACCCTCGACATGGTCGTGGGCCGCATTGCCCGGATTTTCAATTTGGGGTTTAGGGTGTTTGCAGTGCCCGGAATACGCGCTCTGGACAAAGCATGCTGACTGCAATCAAGCAGCAAGTGTGGCCTCGCGGCCAGTACAGTAAGTAGCCAATGTTGTACGTCATATGGGATCCTAATTGGGGTTGTCTACTTACTAAGCCCCAAGACCCTTCAAGTACATGCTACACCCGCCGGCTCTACGGAAGCCGAATCCATGCGGATAGTCTTTCCGGTAGAGTGAGATACTCGAGCCGCTTCGGGTCATGGGTTTTGGGTTTGTACTAGTTATCGATTTCGGATAAGTTAGATTATCCCGGGTTGAAGAATTTGGGACTGTTGAAATCGACGCCTAGTGTAGGATTTAGAGACGACTGTTTATGTAGTAACCCCGCTCGCGGCAACAGTACAACCGGAAGCACAGCTTTCTCCCTAATCCTAAAAGCTCTTTTCCCCCAAGCGGCACATGGTGGTTGGGCTTTTGGGTATGACTCTAAACTAGCATATCTACCTTTAAGGTTTACGGCCACTTTCAGCGCAGGTATACGTTATAGGTACCGTACCACCACCTTAAACGTAACCGTACCACTAACGCTTTTACCTGCACCCTTTGCACTGGCCCGAGGCACTGTGGATATTTTCAAGGTAAAGCTCAGGTCGAAATTAGTACATCCTGCACCCCTAATCCGCAAACCTTGAGCCCGCACATCCCGCAATCATCAGCACCATCTTCTCATCATCATCATCATCATCATGATCATCATCATCATGATCATCATCATCATCATAACATCTTGATCATCATTATCAACATCATTATCATCATCATCGTCATCGTCATCGTCGCCGTCATCAGCTGATTTAAAGGCAACCTATCAAGGTCGTCAACAGTGCTACTGTTGTTGGCATCATGCTCCAGTTCATGCGCCGCAAATGGTGCTCATGATGTCTCTCACTACTGCCATGGCTTTTCTTACAGGTACTACACCCGTACACTCCCGGAAACCCTACCCCTAAACCATTCTGAACCGTTAGCCCTATACATCCTAAACGTTCGTGATCGCACAAATACCGTTTCTTCAGTATCATGCGGCCTTTGTTAAAGGGCACTCCCTAACTTCCGAAACCCGAAAACCTAACCCTACTTGGGGAGTCCAGACAGCTGGATCATGGGATGTAAGTAAGGTTATAAGGGTTCCGTTAAGGGTTCTTCTAAAGGGATCTATGAAGGTTCTGTAGTTTAGGAAGTCGGATTGCTTTAAAGGGACCGCTAAGGGTTGCTTCAAGTACCTTAGTTAATGGAGGTTATCTAGTAGTCGGAGCATAAATATTTACCTTATCTCGAGCCCCAGCTACTGAGTCCCACGACCCTTTAAGTTTTATAAACCCTTATACATCCCTTTAAAGAACCCTGTAAGACACCCGTTGAGGTAATATAACGTAACATATCATAAGTAAAAGGCAATATACATATAATTATAAGATACAATAGTATAGCATGACAGAATAGAATAGTACATACAACAGAATGTAATGTAGTTTAATGTAATATAGTGCAACACAATATGATCTAATAAAGGATAGTAAAGTACAACATAGTACAATATGATGGAATACAATCATATAATATAATATTTACTATACTACATCCCCTGGTCGGATCCTTGTGCAGGTCTCACACTCTTTCAAGGATAGTAAAGTACAACATAGTACAATAATATGATGGAATACAATCATATAATATGTAATATTTACTATACTACATCCCCTGGTCGGGATCCTTCTGCAGGTCTCACACTCTTTCGTGAGCGGAACGGTTGGTGCCCATACTCCGAGCGGGTTTGGTTGGCGCTTGAGGCGAAACGTTTGAGGGGTCCCCTAGTTTCGTTTGTTCCTCGAGGGTCTAGGGCGTAGAGTTCAGGGCTTAGGGTTTGCTGTTTCAGTACAGGTCTCCCTTCATCTTAGTAGCTGAGTGGATACACTACACTTTCTGGGATAATATTACCCACTATTTTACTGAAAGTGTACACTTTGGGGGGCTTATGAACTCAGCAACTAAGTAATTAACATAGGGGTTCTGGAAGGCTGTTGGGAGTGTTTCTAGAAGGGTTTTAGGGTGCAGGGCTGTCGGATGTATGGGTTTAACTAGTTAAAGCGTGCTTCGCAACTTTCTGGCTGGGTTTTGGTGCATTAACCCTACCTAGACGCCCCAAAGTAGGTAAAATAATGACCCAAAACCTATAAACGGCTAATATTCCATGGACTTTCGGGGTCCAGGTAACGGTCCAAGTATCCAATAATCATATTCTCTTTATCGCTCCGAAGTCGGCGAAATGTAGCGTTCTCAACCTAAAGTATTGCTTCTATTATTCCTTGGGCTTCCGTAATATACATAGACTGCAATAACCTATAACATACCCCAAACCCTAAGAGCCACACAATACCCACATAGTATGGTTTTAGGTCTCAAAATGCATACCCTGAGTGGTTTTTGGAAGTGGAAACCCTACTATTTGGGTACCTGGGCCTTGGAACGGAGCTTGGAGGCAAAGGTATCAACTTTCTGGGTTTGGGAAGATTTGGGTTTGGGATTTGGGTATGTTGCGGTGTTGGAGTTGAGGACGAAGGGCTGTACAAATGCTACACGCATGCTACGCTAGCAACTGTATGCAGAGATAGGCTCCCTACCAGACCCTCTTTCAGGGCCGACGTATTCGACAAAAAGGCCTGGTTTCTTTAAAGGGTACTATAAGGGTTCCTTTAAGGGATCTATAGGGTTTAGGGTTTAGAGTAGGGGCCTTAATAAGGGTTTATAGGTTTTAAGGGCATGCTCATAACACGTCCAAGACGATCAGATGCTGAAGACCCATCTTATACGACGCCAACGCGCGAGGATTCTTCGTGCCGCCGGCCATCAAAAACCCTGCAGAGGCTTCGGAGCCTGGTTCGATCGCTCTCAGGAGCGACCATGAGTCTGATGCGCCACTCATCAAGGCTACGGCGCCTTGAGGTAGTTTCGTCCAAGGACTGAAAGCAAATGTGAACTAACTTGAACCCTTTGTCAAAGGCTTAAGGGTTGGGGTAAGGGTTTAAGGCCCAGGGGTTTAGTTTAGGGTTTAAGTAAGGGCTCTGGGTCGAAAGGTAAAGCTTCGCCCAAAGGGCGCGAAATGGCTACAGGGTGGGATACTTACCCAAACCATAATATTGACTCCTGCTGAAGATACCCTACTTTCTGCGAATGTAGGTACTACAAGCCCAAACCCTTCAAGAACCTTTAGGGGAACCCTTAAAGAACCCTTACAAAAAAGTCTCATAGTACCCTTACAGGCCCTATGAGAAGAATTGGGGGGTTTTCCGAAAATTACGGTACTGTATTTAGGGGTCCTTTCAATACACGGATTCTATTTTATGGCCGCCTATTTTCGGAAACTCCCATTAAACCCTAAACCCTAAACCCTATTTAAGAACCTAAACCCCAGACCCCTAAAGCCCCGATATCCCCCCAATCCCTAAAGCCCTACATGGGTAGTTGTCAAAATTGGGGTCCCTTAAACCCTAACCCTAAACCCTAAACCCTAAACCCTAATAATAGGTGCCGTATTCTAAGAGGGACCCAAAAGGGACCATAATTTTGAGAACCACTCACATTCTTGAGCCTGACATCTTGGGCAGGCCAAGGGCTTGGAATACTCCACCGTGCTGGTGGACAACTATGGCAGGCTTGTTACTTTTCGGAGGATCTAGAAAGTAGATCCCTTAATGGCGGTTCGTATAAAGGACCCTCAAGCTGCCTAGGGTCCGAAACGTAGGGGTTCTATTTTCTAGAGTCTAGATTCCCCACCATAATATTGGTAGTTATGAAGGCCCCTATATTATAGTATATTTAAAGTAAGGAACCCAAAACAGTAATTATTAGCCTAGATGATCCCGGAGTCTGGGTGTGCCGAGGGTTGCCCCCTAGAACTCACCAAGTTTGGGGTTTAGGGGTTTAGGGGACCTGCTTGAGCCCTAAGGCTCCATGTACCCATATAGTATATACATTGGCCTTAAAGTACCTACATAGGGACCCCTTTAAGGCTTAAGTATCTACTATATAGGTACATGGAGCCTTTGGGGAGTGCCTGGATCCAATCTACTGCCGGGCACGATGCCGTAGCAATTAAAACAACTCATGCCTGCTGTAGTGCCCTGAAGAACTAGTATACAAACTGTTTTCCCCGGGATCTCACTATCGAAAGTTGTGCCCAAAGGCAACCCGAGTCTTTACTGAGCAACACTTTCAGCATGTCGGTGTGGGGTGGGTTGAGGATTGGTTGGTTGTTTTTTGGATGTAGGAGTTTGCTTTCCCGCTGACATTTGAGATTTGCTTCATGGTTGAGGGTGCGCAGGTTGATACAGCCTTTGCCACTCAAGCAGGCGGGCGAGCTGGCTGGGCGGGCAGACCCCGCAGATTCTTTGGGCTGCCACTCGGCATGATAGTACACCTGTACGGGGTCTAGGGGTGGTCGGAGCAATTGATTCTAGTATGCTCTTATTCTAGTCCAGAAAAACCCATACTATACTATACGTCAAAACCTTGAAACCACTGTACCCCGAAACCCTATTCTCATGAAATTTGGTCCCTATTTTCGCAGGTTAGCTTTGAGGATTTCAGGCCTTGAGGTTTTCCGGTACTACGGCTGATGGACAAAATCCTGCATGACCCTAAGGACCCTAAACTATGGAAATTATGGTATATTCCTTATTATGGGTCATGCAGGATTTTGTCCATCAACAGTAGGGATTCCGGGAATAGAGATCTGGCTTTGGGACCCTAACCGAAACCCCGAAACCCTCAACCCTGCAACCTCGAATACCTTAACACCCTTAAACCCCTAAAACCCTAAACACTAAAACCCTAAACCCCTAAAACCCTACCCTAAACCCTAAACCCCAAAGTCCTAAAACCCTAAAACGCTAAACCCCTAAAGCCCCAAACCCTTAAACCCCTAAAGCCCTAAACCCCTAAACAGTTAAACCCCTAAAACCCTAAACCCTAAAACCCTAAACACCTACACCCCAAAGTCCTAAAACCGGACAAATTCACCCAGCATCGGGTTCAGGATGGTCGTCGACAAGGCGAGCCTCTTGGCAGCAGCTGGTTGCTCTAGGGCAATATGGGAGTTTCCGAAAATAGGGGACCCTAGATAGTAGGATCCTTATTATAAGGACCCCAAAACAAGCTACCCCCAGTTTTCGGATATTCCCATATAGGGGTCCTCAGAAGTTGATAGTGTTCCTTAGGGCTCTTGAGTTCAACTGTAATATCACATAGCATAAAAACCGCCTTAAATGCATACATTGATAGATAGAAATATAACTTGTAAGTATATAAATACACATGGGTATGTGTGTGTGTATATATATATGTATGCATGCGTGCATGCATGCAGGTAGGCAGGTAGGTTTATGTAGTGCAATGTAATGTATTCCTATGTAATGCGATGTATGTATGTATGCATGTTTGTTTGTTGGCATGTATGTTTGCATGTCTGTCTGTCTGTATGTATGCATGTATGTGTATATACTTGTATGTGTATGTGTATGTGTTCCCAGAGGGTCCAAGTATGCAAATAGCAGGTTTTGTTGCCCCAAAATCCAAATTTTGAATGGTTTTGGGACCTTGAAACCTACTATTAGGGTACTTGGACTCTTAGGGTAGGTGTACGTATGTATGTAATATATATATATATGCCTTTGAGTGCTACTCGAAGGGTTTGCAGGGATTTAGAGTTTAGGCTCTTAGACATTTACGGCTGTTAAGATTTATGCGACTCAGGTTTAGGGTTAAACTCCTGTATAACATTATGGTCATTATTACTCTGTTTACTGTTATTATTACCGCTATTATGATGAGTAGTATTGTTAGTGCTACTGGTTTGTTTCTTAGTGCTAGCGGCTTTCGTTTGCATAGAGGGTAGAGCTTTACCGACCGTTAATAATCTCGCAACTTGTGCTGAGCCCAGGTCGCTGGACATCATCAAAGCGCTGGACCGCACGTTGGTTTTTTGGGTGTGTGTGTGTGTGTGTTCTTAGTTCATGTGTTTTGGTGTGGGCGTAGGGTTTACGTTTTAAGGGCTTAGCATCGCAAAGAACAACATTCGCTGCACTAAATACTTATTACGGCCAAAACCAAGGCTTGAAAATATCGTTGAATACGGTGCGTGCTTTAGCATTTGTATAGTTGACATATGTTTTCACATGTTTGCAATCCCTAAACTGTAAACCCTTCCTAAGCCACCCCGACTACCCGCCACTAAAGCCCACCTGTACTCGTCCCTACCCGAGAACTAAGAACTTTCAACCCGCCTATAAGTCCCTTGTCCGTACGTAGCCTTCCTGTTCCGGCGCAGGACACGGAGTATCCCGACACTCACCCGCTGTGGCCGGATAAAGACATTTGGCTGAGCTTTAGCACGCAGAGGTGTTTGTTTACACTTCCCATGACGCCGCACCCGAAACCCTATACCCAAGCATCAACCCCCTAAAATTACAACCTTGAACGAGCTAGATAGGGCTGAGTCCGTGTGAGCGTTGACAGATGTCATTAATGAAGAGGTGTCCTTGCCCCGGAAGACAATCAAACTCACAATCCGAAGCAACGGCCAGTTGGGTGGCAGGTAGGCACCCAAATCCCATGTCTGGATCCAGATTAGGAGCTTCAAGCATTTGCGGCTTTCCTGAGCCCGACATAGCAGCGGATCCTAGTTCTCAAGCCCCCCGAAATTCTCAAGTTCCTCGTTAGAAAGTGCCGAGAATTGTCAACAGTATGAATCCTTTCGACAGATGTTCATAACATGAAAATGAGAATTCGAGCCTTACGCACGCCGTAAAGCCCAAGGCCATCTCTACGATTGATGATATAAATCCTGCATTACCTTAAGGACCCTAAACCATGGGAATTATGGTATATTCCTTATTAATTATGGGTAATGCAGGATTTATATCATCAGCCGTAGTTTATGGATTCATCGTGCAGGGATTTTGGCTTCGGTTTTTCAAAGGTTGAACCCTATGAGGCTTACAGTCTCGAGCTCTCTAGGAACGAATATAAACGTGGTTTGGTTTCAGGGTTTTAGGGTCTGGGTTTACCAGCACCCCCCAACTACCCTGTATCATACCCTAAATACCCACTATTAGGGACCATAGGGTTTAGGGTTTAGGCACGTAGGGTCCAAATCCAATTGCATTATGGTTTACCCCGAAACCCTATTCTCGTTTTCATGGGCCCTTTGGCATTCATGTTTCGCGCTTTCTCATTGTGCGGAGCCCAAAATCGAAAGAGTCCATGTACCTATTACGGTTTCGGGTTTAGGTTTGGGGGTTTTGGATTTATAATTTAGGTCCACCCAATTACTCAGCGTCATGTCTAGTACGTATCTGAAACCTCATGCCTCATTGTCAGTCCCCTCGACCTTCAAAACTCCCTTAAAGAGCCCTTACAAAAGCCCCTCAGATTACAAGATCACAGTGAAGCCCGTGTAAACACACAACCGCCCATCATGAAGTCCTTAGAAGAACCGGAGGTGTGGGGTTCTACTATATGTAGTACATGGGCCTTTATAAATACCTATGTTATTTTGGGGTTTCCTTTTTTGAATTGTGGTATATTATACCCCAAAGCCCTATTCCAATTATGAAGGCCTATATTGACCCTTAAAAGCTCTTGAGCCCACAGGAAGTGACAGAGTTGGTGAATGCGTTCAAAGCCACATTCCCGAAGCAGACCAGGCACAAGCGGGTGTTGGGGGTTCCGGCTTTTTGGGTGCAGAGTTTCGGTGTGTTGTGGCTAAGAGTTTCGGGATTCTGCGATGTAGGCTCCAGCTTGTTATAGGGTGTAATGGATTTAAGGCCACCTTTAGCATACAAACTGCCGGCTAGGAACTACTGTACGCACATTATCAGGCGCCCAAACTGGGCCAAACTGGGGGGCTAACTATCTGCTTCTGCAGAGATTGAGAACGGAGACCACTGATTTAAGAAAACCCTCCTCCTAGATAGTTAACAAGGATGCGAGTTATGAAGGCTCTGGAAGAAGGGGCGGCTCATTGTTGACGGGCTTGCTTTGGCTTCTTAACGGTTTTTGCAGGTGCGTGGAAACCTCGTGTTTTAGCAGTTTCTGCATCGAAGACGATTTTTTGCGGGGTTGATGTGTTCATGGTTTCAGCACGCCCAAATTAGTCCACGGTATGCGCGTGACACTGGAAATATCGATACAAAAGACTTGCCGCAAAAAGCCTCAGCTGGCAAGCGGGGGGGGGGGGGGGNAAAACGGGTGTTACACCCCCCCCCCCCCCCCTGCCGGCTCCGCCGCCTTTTGGTATGTGTTTTTTTTTTTTTTTTTTTTTTTTTATTGCCTACCCTGTCGGCTTATTATTGATGGTTACCGGAGAGAACATAAAACTGCGCCGGGGAGGCGGGGGGGGGGGGGGTGTAACACCCGTTTTAAAGGTCCTCAAAAAGGGGCCCCTGCCAAGAACCCAAATAGCCCAATAGGGCTTAGGGTTTAGGGACACTATTAAGGCCTATAGAAGCCGAGACCCTAAGCCCTAAAGCCTGACCCTAAACGCTACCGTAGACCCTACTTGGAGGGGCTTTAGGGGACTTAGTAAGGGTTCTTAAAGGGCTCTATAGGGTTCCTTAAAGGGATCTATGGGGTTTAGGGTTTAGGGTCTACTTGAAGGGGCAGGGGACTTAGTAAGTCGTTTATAAGTAGGGTTATAATTGGGGTAACTCCATTTAGGGTACTTATAACTGTACTTACAACCTACTTANGGGACTTAGTAAGTCGTTTATAAGTAGGGTTATAATTGGGGTAACTCCATTTAGGGTACTTATAACTCTACTTATAACCTACTTACTAAGTCCCCTGCCCCTCCAAGTACACCCCATACCAACAACCCTGAGCCGTAAGCCATACACCTTCAAAACAAGACCGCAAAGGAAGCCGATGCTTGGAGGGTCGAGGGACTGTTTTAGTAAGTAGTTATTTTATGGACCCGTAAGTACCTTATCATATCCGCGATTCGGACCCTAAACCCTAAACCCTACCGGACCACTCTCAGGGAATTTCTAGGTCTACTTACCTACTTACCAAGTCCCATGAACCTCTCCAAGACCCAATGTAGACCCTCGTAGATCCCTTTAAAGGGTTCCTTAAAGGGATCTATAGTAGGCTTCTATAATATAGCTTTGATCTATAAGGGGTTCTATAACAAGGGGGTCCCTTAAAAGGGATCTGTAAGGGATCTAATGAGGGGTTTAGTCCCATGAACCCCTCCAAGACCCCTTGTAGACCCTTGTAGATCCCTTTCAAGGAACTCTATGGACTCCTTTCAGGGTTCCTTAAAGGGATCTATAGCAGGCTTCGATAATATAGTTTTGATCTATAAGGGGTTCTATAACCAGGGGGTCCCTTTAAAGGGCCTTAACTAAGGAAGCTACCTTAAATCTTATTAGGGCTCCTATTATAACTTATAGTATATTGCTTACTTAAGGTGTTTTGGAGTCTCTGGGCCCTTATTGTTTCCCACTTTAAGGGGCTTACTGTAGTCCCGATATAAGTATGAGCCCTTATTATGGAACCCTTATGGATCAAAACTATATGATACGGCTGATGGACAAAATCCTGCATTACCCATTATAAGGAATATACCAGAATTCCCATAGTTTAGGGTCCTTAGGGTCATGCAGGATTTTGTCCATCAACCATAGAAGCCTACTGTAGATCCCTTTAAGGAACCCTGAAAGGAGCCCATTGAGTTCCTTTAAAAGGGATCTACAATAGGGCCCCCCAAAAAGCCTACTATAGATCCCTTCCCAGACCCCCTGGAGGATCCAAAAAGTAGATCCCTTAATGGGGGTTCCTATAAAGTACCCTTAGTAGAAAAGGGCCCCAAATCAGCGGATCTACTTTCTAGATCCTCCCGGGGGTCTGGGTATAGATCCCTTTATGGGGGGTTTAGTCCAATGAGCCTTCTGAGCAGGCCTTCCTCGAGAGCGGCCTTCCTCTTTAGCTGGAATGGGCCGATTTTCCGAAGCGAGTTCGAGGTGGCCACAGGGGCTCCTTTAAAGGGGACCCTTTGGAGGGTTTAGGGATTAGGGTTTTGGGGGTTTGGGGTTTTAGGGAGTTCAGGGAGTTTAGGGTTTTAGGGTTTTGGGTTTAGGGGACCCTATTATAGGACCCTATAGTACCCTTTTAAAGGGTTCCGTATTCTAGAACCCCAAAGTACCCTTTAAGGGATCCTTTAAGGCACCCTTGAAGGAACCCTGCAGGATTTAAGGTTTAAGTTTACAGGGCTTTGGGAGGACCCTTAAAGGAGCCCTAAAAACCGTAGACGACCCTTTAAGGGATCCATGCGGGATTCGTTTGGGGTTCTATACGATGCTTGCTGTGGCAATAAAGCAACAGCATTGTTCTTGTCTTTGGAGGGCGTTCTGAGGATTTGTATATAGGGCTTTGGGATTTCTGTTTACCGCTGCACACATTCATTCCAGCAGGCTAGGGGGAAAGCCTCGCAGGTGATGTTGGCCTCTGCGCCACAGATCGCGACAAAACTTCAAGCCCCAAGCAATGATTCCTTCGAAAGGCCTGCTTCCCTGAGCCCACGAGCCCAAAACTCTAAAGGCCACGGGATTCAAAAAAGGCGCTCAACGCCAAAACCATAAAATGCCCTAACACCCTAAACCCCGACCCCAAATCCTTCTAGAGGCGACGCTGTCCAAGACGGACGGCCTCCTCGCACGCCACCCGGGGCCATTCTTCCGTGGCGAGAAGGCACCTCACAGACAGCCAGGTTGGGTTCCTAAAGCGTTAGCGGTTTAGGGTTTAGGGGTTTAGGGTTTAGGCTTCCAAAGCGTTAGTCTACAGGGGTTCTGCAATATAGGGGCCTTAATATCTAGGGCTCTGGCTTCTACTATGGTTATAGTCGGGAACGCTAAGGAATGCGTTAGCTGGAAGGATCCAGAAAGTAGAAACCCTACTTTGGGAACCGTGTTTTTGTTGGAATCCCCATGAAGGACCTACTTTTTGGATCCTTCCAGGGGTTTGGGTTTAGGGCTTAGGGTACAGAGCCTGTTATTATGGAAGCCTTTATAGAACCTTAGGGAGTACTTGGAGGTCTCATAGCATCAAAGCTGCCATTGTGAGTTGCTTATATGCTCCTTCAGAAGAATGCTTTTTCTAGAGCTGTGAAAATATCGAAAAGAACCCCGCTGCTGATATACATCCCTACAATAAAGCCTCTGCTTAGGCGTTGTTCCAATTCTTGAATCCTTAATGTGTACTACTAGAAAGTCCCACTGGCGCAACTCCATGAAACCTAACCCCCCCCCATGACCTTGTCACCCCGTGAGCCCCGAACTATAACGTAGACCCGCTGATTTACAAACACACCTTACGTTAAGGAACCTCTAATGTAGTGTAAACCGCTGGCTGATTAATATTATCCCTTACTTGAAGGGTATCAGCATTCGCGCCCCTCTTTTAATTGTTATCCCTTGGTTCATTACCCAGAGGGTCCAAGTACCCAAATAGTAGGGTTTTAGGTCCCAAAATCCATGCTCTGAATGGTTTTGGGTCCCTGAAACCCTACTATTTGGGTACTTGGACCCTCTGGGTTAATCAGGGGCCGACAGCCCGAACCCCAAGTCCTAAACCCTAAACCCTAAACCCCAAGTCCTAAACCCTAAACCCCAAGTCCTAAACCCTAAACCCTAAACCCCAAGTCCTATCGACATCTAACCTCCCTGCCCTGAGCTTTACGTTCAAAAAGTATGTAGAATAACAGCCTTTTTTATAGGTGTTGGGCCATTATTTTACCTACTTTTTCAGGGCTTAGGAAATGGGAACCACAACCTCGAAGCACTTCCCAAAGCCCTGAACCCACAATACAAGACCGGACCCAGACCTCCTTCATCAAGAACGTCCTCACATATCCCAGCTCCGATTAAACCCTTATGGAGCCCTTGTAGTACTACCCTTTCAGGAACCACTTTGATGGTCCCTTGAAAACCATTTCAACAACAAAAAGCAGCCATCTTTGCAGATCTCCGCTGCGGATTGCGCTTGGGCCCCCTTTCTGGACTGGCTGTAGCCTTAGGGGCCAAAAAGGGTTACTGTAGGAATCCCTGAGGGATGTATGTAAAAATTGTGTATAGGTTTTAGGGCAAGCATACACCTATAAGTATGCAGTATGAAAGCCAGCTACAGACCCAGAGAGCCCAATACCCCATAATTATGGAATATGGCTTCAATCATAATATGAAGCCCTATATAATTTAAGCCATATTCCTTAATTAAGGGGTATTGGGCTCTGTGGGGAGGGATTACCTCTAGATCTTGAGACTGTCAGTTTTGTGGTTTTGGTTGGTTCTTGCGGCTCATACTTTAGGGTTGTGGACCTTTTATTGGGATCAAGGTTAGAGGATCCAGAAGTGAAGTTCGGGTTGAATATGGCGGTCTGAACCGTAGAGACGCCGTAGAGTACTCCCGCAACTACTGTTACAATTGTTAAGGCCCCTTTTGTGTATACATTGGCACACCATATACATCACGCGCAGGAACGCTATGCCGCCCAATTACCCTGCCTGCACCGTGGCCTGCGGCCCTACGACAGGCACCGTAAATCAACATCTTGGCCCAGAGTTGGCATTTTTACGGTGTAACTACCATGGGAAGGTTGAGGGGTTAGGGGTTCAGGGTTTAGTGTATGGGAGTTTAGGTTTAAGGATTTAGGGTTCTGGGAGGGTCGGGCTATTTAGTAATTTGCAAGAGTTATACGACCCTCCTAGCAGGCTTTCTAGACCTAGATTTTGGGGATAGTGTTTCGGGTTCAGCGCTTGGGGATTGTTTCATGCACCCTGACTCTAGGACTCCAGGACTGTGGAGGTGTCTGCTTAATTCACTGCAACTTAGTAGCTGAGTGGATACACGTTACACTTTTGGGGATAATATTACACACTATAAAACTGAAAGTGTACACTTTGGGGGGCTTAAGAACTCAGCAACTAAGGCAAGAGCTCTAGTTTCTATATACATCTCTGCGACACATCGGGACTCTAGGCGTGAAGCTCATTTCCCATTAGTCTCCTTAGGAAATATTTTTGTTCATATAAACTTATTGGCTGTAAACTCAATTTTTCAACTTTTGGGCCTCTTACAAGGTAGTCGGTTCTGAAAGTTTCAACTTTTATTTCCGTGGGTCGTGGGCCAGTGAGTAAATCCCAAAAAATATCGTTTCTATGTTTGTTATGGTTCTAAGGGGTGTACAGTATAATTTCTCCGATTGCTTCGTAACGGAACACCAGCAGCGAAGGGAGCATAGGAGCGAAAATTGAGACCCTGTCTCAATCACATTTGATGTTCGGAGGACGTGAACCCAAAACTGAGAGTTTGTACTGGCAGCCCGAGCCCGGACATAACTTAGCAGGTAACAAACTGTCCGGACTCATTGGCTTGCCGGGCACCCTTCACTAGCAGGTCCTTGGGTATTGTTGTAGGGGCCCCCCAAAAGCGTGGTATGCACTATTGGGGGCCGACGTTAGGAGTGAAGTTTGCGCGCGGAGAAAAATGCTCCTGCCGTCACGCTGTGCACATCCGTCAGGCCCCGTCCCCGGAAAGCTAGAATCATTGCAAATGGAAGTTACCAAAAAAGGGGGACCCTGATATAGTACCCTAAATAGTAGGATCCTTATTATAAGGACCCCAAAATAAGGTACCCCTATTTTCGGAAACTCCCAAATTCCATTTCATGTGCCATCTGTTGGCTTCGAGAAACTTGGCTTTCGCCAGTATTTGGGGGGAAAGCATTCTGGCCGTGGTCTTGAAGTCGCCAGTATTTGGGGAAGCATTTTGGCTGTGCCCCGGAACCCTGCCAGTATTTTGGGGCGAAAAAGGTTGACCGTGTATCCTGGTCGTCTCCTTTAGAAAGCAGGTATTTTACAGATTCACAGGTATCATAACCCCAAGTAGGACCCTTTTCGGGGTATGTGTACGTCTACTTGTCACCTACTTACTAAGTCCCCGACCCTCCAAGTAAGCTACTATTGGTCTCCTGGTGGGCACCTGACCTGGTTGTCGTGGTGGACTCCCGGTAACCACCAGGTCGTCTTGGTCATGTTCGTCGTGGTGGCTCTATTGCTATTTGGGGGGATCGATGCCGGCATCAATGGTTTAGGGAAGTGTAGGGTTTTAGGGTTTCGTGCTATACTTGTGCGACCGCGGTTTCCTCTTTGAGCGAACATGGCAACAAACAAGTCTTCCAATTATCATACTTTCACCCGGTTCCGCTGAACGGTTGCCTACATTCGTGTGGGCTGTCGGTAAAGATTCATGATGCTTGCGCGAGTCCCAGACTTTTTTCCAGGGTCAGAGTCTGAAGGTATCTGGAGTCTTATTGGAATTTAGTCAAGTGAGCCCACCATCGCACAAATACCGCGGAAAAACAAAATCCCGCATTGTCCACCATTCAGAATAAACTATAGTAGTTGCAGTTTAGGGTATTTAATACGGTAGTGCACGATTGGTCCGTCAGGTGTATTTTGATGAATACCTTCTAGGATTGAACTCTTGAGGTGTAGTGTTTAGGCTGCCTGAGAAGCCTGAGAAAGATGAGTGTACATTGGCAGGTCACGTTGGCCCAAGCTGGCCGCATGGTACGAGGCCAGCAATCTGAATGTCTAGCTCAAAGCCACGGCCCCGAAACTAAGGGGCTGACATTATATGAATCTTGTCTAGGATTTGAGGATTAGGCACCACAAAAAGCACCTGGCTGCATGATAGATTGCTTTCATTTTTATCAAGGAGGAGAACGAGAGAGAGAGAGAGAGAGACAGAGAGACAGAGAGACGGACGGACGGACGGACAGACAGACAGACAGAGAGAAACACACAGACAGACAGACAGACAGACAGACCGACACAGAGAGAGAGACAGAGAGAGAGAGACAGAGACAGAGACGGAGACAGAGACAGAGAGGGATAGAGATAGAGAGATAGAGAGAAAGCAGGAGAGATAAGGCGAGAGAGACAGAAGCTGAAAGGTGGAAAACACAGACCGTCGGACTTCAACCGATTGCAGGGAGCTTTTGTCCGCGCAGTTCAATTTTGTCCAGGCCACTAAATCATGCAAACCCAAGCCTTTCAACAACCTGCAGAAGCTCCTTCAAAGTTTGATGGTGGTGCACTTTTTAACTTTGTTGCTTCTGAGTTCCTGTTACAAACCAAAACAGTACCTTCTCTGTCCCAGTGGGTTACTCGACAGACTAGGATGGTAGTGCGTGAAACCCTCAGCGACACACATTTCAACCCGACAGTGTGGAATGGTGAACCAGCGCAGGGCCACGGATTTTTGCACCGTGCCCTGCATATAGACATGTACGCCAAACCCTGAGCCCCTAATTAAACCCTGCTTCCTGAAATCTGTAATCCTTAACCTGACAGCCCTTTTATCCCTACTTCCTAAACTCTTCAACCCGAAAACCCTAACCCCTAATTAACCGCTTAATGCAGGGAATGGTCATTGGAGACGACTGTTTCCGGGAGTCTAGGGTTTAGTTTAGTGCTGCTTAGGGGTTTGAGGGGAACCGTTCACTGATCCATGATCAGAGCTTGTTCGATATCCTTTAGGCAGCAGTTTATGTTGAAGCCGTTAAACCAGTTTTTGTCTTTAATTTGTCCTTATTTGTCTTTGTTTGTCGATTCTGTCGAACAAACCTTGTGGATCTAAACCTTGTAGTTCTGGTTGGGTGCAAACGGTCAATGATAAACCCAAACCCTATGAACCTTGGACCCCGGGAGGATCTGAAGCGTAGATTCCCTAATTTGGGGACCCCATGTTACCAAAGCGTATATACGAAACCTCCTGAAGGGATCTACTCTTGGGATCCATAAAGCACATTGAGATTGACCCCCCCCACACAGCATGGGCAGGAGTTCCATGAATGGAGGGCGTCAGAATTATCTTGGAAACAGCTGTGTTTGGTACCTAGATGCATTGTGGAGGCTGACTCACACATGACAAGAAGCCGCGAAACGCTCGCAGGCCATGGATGAATTGTTTCCTTCCTACTCCGCACGTGTACGTGGTGACGATGCCTCCTGGCGCAAGGTTCTGGCACAAGCGGGCTCCTTGACTGAAGCGTGTTTCCTCTTAGGGTTTTAGGATTTAGGGTTTAGGATTTAGGGTTTTGGGGTTTAGGATTCAGGGTTCAGGGTTTAATTAGGTGTTGAGGGTTTTCTGCGGCATGATCCTGATAGCATGGTTTTCCGCACTAGCAATGGTGGTGTGTTGAACTCCTCGGTGTTGGTCTCTGTCGCTACTATGCTTATCATCTCCTTCCTCTCCGTCTTCCCGCTTCCGCTCATAGGCTGCCCCCACCTTTACTTTGTACTACAGCGAACCCCAAAAAGGTTGGAACATGGTTTTTAGGATGGTTAGTGCTAGGATCCCCTTATAGTTTACCTTAAAGGAATGAGATTATAATGTTCCAACTTTTTGGCTACTACTATACACCAAGAGTAATTAGCAACAGTGTGATTCTCAGCCTTTTTTCTTAAAGCTTTCTGGGCCTTGCCGAGGTTCCCCTACTAAAAATAGTATATAACCCAGAATCCTAAACCCTAAAGCCTTTTAAGGCCTATTGTAGGGCCTTGCCGAGATTACGGTATTAAAATCAGTAGCCCTAAATCCTAAACCCTGAACCATCCTAAACCCTGAACCCTTTAACCTTCTAAGCCCTAATGTACTAGAGGGCCTAAATAATTACCAATACTTACTATTTTAGTGGTTCCTTATTATAATGACAGTATAATAGGCCCCCCAACAGCCTATTCTAACTATTAAGGCCCCTATGTTGGGGCATTGGCGAGGTTAGCCGTTCAAAAATAATACATACCGTAAATCCTAAGCCCTTTGGGGCCATAAAAAACCTTACAGTAAACCCCTTAAAGTTGGAAACCGAGTTAAGGCCAAATAGTGCTGGGATTCCCTATACATTACTCTTAGGGATTGAGGCTATGGGGTTTCCAACTTTTAGGCTTCTACTGTAGGCGAACCCTAAAACCCCAATGCGGGGCCTTGTCGAGGCTACGGTACTAAAATTAACAATAACCCCAAATCCTAAACCCCAAGCCCCTTAAGCCCTAATATCAGTGGGGCCTTGCCGAGGCTACGGTAATGCCGGGGTACCGCCACATCTCGTGGCCAAGGAAGACTCCAGCCATCCCCAGGCCGTTCTTCCTGATTTCCGGGCTCTATAAGGGTTCTATGTATGAGGTATAAAGGTTTCTTTAAAGGGATCTATAAGGGTTCCTTTAAAGGGATCTATAAGGGGTTTCGGGGTTCTGGGGTTCAGGATTCTGGAGTATAGGGTTTAGGGCAAAAAAACAGGGTTTGTTGGGGGATAGTTGAGTTTAGCCTAAGGGTCCTGATCTTACCCTTGGTTAGTAGTGAATGGAGGAATGGGTACAATTGTAACTGCTATTACTACCATTCCTCCATTCCCTACTAACCAAAGGTAAGTGAAGCGGTTGAAGCCCCCGAAACATTGATTTCTGAGACCACAGCGGGCGTAGGAGAGTCCGGACCCTTCTTTCTTATAGTTATATTAAAGAAGTAATTCAAAGTTCCAGTCATCTCTAGTCTGATAATCAGGACCCATCCTTTTTTCAACCAGTGAGTCCCACCAACCTGAGAAGCCGTCGGGAAGGCAGCTACCGGAGACTGGGCGGCTTACACCCAGGAGCAGCTTGACTGCTCGCAGTACTAACTAAGTTTCCCAGTAGTATCCTGTTGCCCTTTTTCTTTTTGGGTTCCCTTTTCAAACCAAATCGTAGGAAAAAGGGTGCCCTTATAATTAAGGGACTACTCAGCTAACCTAGACTAGGTACTGCAAGGTTTATGGTTTACAGCTATACAGGATTGTGATACTGCTTCGTAGGGTTCTTAAGATTTCGGTGGATTGGTAAGGGTGTTAAATAGGTGTCCACTCATTGTGATATTACAGTAAGTTTGTTCCTTCTTGTCAAGGAACTTACTGTCTTTCTGTCTAATGTGGTGACATACGGAATGTAGTTTAATTTTATGGTAAACAAAATGGGGCTACATAGCTATCAGAATACGTCCGTAGTAATGGAACAGAAGGTTCTGTTTAATATACATTAGGCTACCTCAGAGCCGAAGAGCATGACAATGATACTGAAGCTCAGTCGGGCACAATATTCAAAGTCACCTTGGATATCTCTTAAGAATCATTGTGGAGGGTCCACGGGCGCTTGAGATTTCTTGAAATAATGGGCCTGGTCAAGTTAACGTACTCGCACTGTACAGGGGCAGCCATAGGACCTAAGAGCGGACTGCAGGGAATGCATCCCTGAAGGAACACAGACTGGTACCCATACAACGCGATACTACTTGGAGGGTCGGGGGACTTAGTAGGTAGCCATTTTATAGACATATAAGTATCCCAATTAGGACCCCTTTTAGGGTACTTATATGTCCACTTCGTACTTACTTACTAACTCCTCGGAGCCTCCAAGTATACACTTACGGCTGATGAAATAAATCCTGCATCATATACCATAATTCCCAGAGTCTAGCGCTATTAAGGTAATGCAGGGTTTATACCGTCAACCATGTACGAGGCATCTTCCAAGAAGGTGACTGGCCTTCTAGGGCAGCGTTGCTCTCCTGGAGGTTAAAGCTCAGGGTTTAGGGTGGTTTAGGGTGGATTAGTGTTTTGGGGTTCAGGGCATTGGGTTTAGAGTTCAAGGTTAGGGTCTACAAAGTTCCGGGGAGCCCACTGTTCCACGTTTTCTACTACAAGGTATAGAACCCTAAGCCCTCAGACCAAGGGTGTGGGGGAAGCCGATCATTAGCGCAAGGGTAGGGTGCAGAAATAGGTTGTGCTTGGGATTAGCTGATCCTGCATGTACCTATAATGGTGTCGACGGTTGGGGTCGAGAGTTGCAGGTCCTTCGGGGCAGAGAAGTACTGACATCAAATTGCTTGCATGGCACAGGTTATGGGCACCCCATGCAGACCAAGCCGGGCGCAGGCGTTCTTCGGAATCATTGTGCCGGTAGGAACCAAAAGACATCGAAAGAATGCTCATGGACAGAAGCAAACGGAACAGACTAGATAATCTCAGTAGCTGGGTAGGTAACCTTTAACCTTTTGGGGTTCATATAATCCGACCATAATTGAAGAGGTTAACCTTTGTTGGTCAGTACTAGATCGGCTGTTGATCTTCGAACATCAATAATAATAGTGATTGAGTCCCATCGTAGCGGGAGGTTTTCCAAGCCAGAAGAATCAGGCAGCATAAGTCCCGTGACGGGGTCATGAAAATTATGACCTTACTTAAACCCTAAACCCTACAGTGGTCGCCCTCGCACTGCGCCAAGGAAGCCTTTCGTGGCGAATTCGCCACACGAGGAGGCAGCCGCCCGCATCGTGCGAAACCGATGCTGGGACCTGTCCCAAAGGGTCCTAGGGTTCAGGGTTTAGGCTTGAGGGTTTAGGGTTGAGGGCCCGGGCCTAGGGTTTAGGGTGCTGTTATGGGAGATACTTCCCCAAATCATTATGGTAACTTCGAGTATAGAAACCCTACATTCTACTATATGGGTACTTAGGACCCTTTGAGTGTTCAAGCTGGTTTAGGATTCATGGCTCTTGATCAGGAGCTTAAAACTAAGATAACATGACAAGGTGCCTATATGTGGTTCAGAGGGTCTTTTAGGGAGTGATGAGCTGATTTTAGGTTTCCATTGTGAGGAAAACGAAATATGTACTGGGCAATGCTAGATAAGTTGTGGCAGCTTTCTTGAGGTCTCTGAAAAAAGCCCTGTCAAGTTTCCTAGCCTTGAATCACAGAGCCGAAGCCCTGCATGCCTAATCCCAAGTGCTCTTTTCACATGGTCCCAGAAGTGAAATATGATACAAATATGCTACACTTCGATGATAGATTATGCGGGTAGATGTTGTTTGTTCGCCCTCTTACTCCTGAGACCCCAACAGCCGAGGTGAGGCCCTTGCCAAAGATGCGGTGGCCAGTGGGATTGTCACGGAAAAGCAGGCTCCGCTTAACACCCTTTGGCTCCCTTTCCCAGACCCCCGGGAGGATCCAAAAAGTAGATCCCTTAAGGGGGGTTCCTATAAAGTACCCTTAGTAGTATAGGGCCCCAAATTAGGGGATCTACTTTTTAGATCCTCCGGGTCTGGGTTGGCTCCAAGATGGTTTGAGGTTTGGCTGCGCCCTGCACCCCAAACCCCAAACTCTGCAGGGTTCCCAGAGACTCCAATATCCCTTAATTAAGGAATACACCTTAAGTTATAGTAGGACCCCTAATATGATTTAAGGAATATTCCTTAAAAAAGGGATATTGGAGTCTCTGGGTTTAGGGGTAAAAAGTGGAGTTTTCAGGCGTTCACAGGAGGAGGGCTCAAGGTGTTCGGGGCGTCTTAGCTAAGCTGACATAGGCAATTGGAGTACCATACTTGAATACTTTTTTGGGTACCTGTTCCTTTAAGGAACCGTTATGAAATAAAAGTCAAGGAACCATTATGAAACAAAAGCCTATACTTTTTTCTCCCTGGTTGCTTCAAAGTCCAGAAAATAGGCACCGGATAGCATGTTCTTTGAAGGCAAACGGGTGTATCACTGTAGGGCACCCTACGAAACCATGTACCCATGTGGTATATATGCTGGCACTGAAGTTACTAGTCTCCTGATTAAGTATGAATCAGCATGAACACACGATATGGGTGTGTGTGTATATATATATATATCTCTCTCTCTCTCTCCCTAAGGGTCTCTCTCTCCCTAAGGGTCCTAAGTACCTGTATGGTAGAATTTAGGGTTTCTTATATTAGGAATTACTATTATGATCCAGGGAAGTATCCCCCCCATAACAGTACGTAGGACCCTTTGGGTATATATCTACACACACATATATATTTATATTTGTATATACCGGCCCTACAGTTACTATTCTCGGAACCCTTTTAAAAGTGCGACCACACGATATGGGTAGATGGACCCGTCGGGACATGGATCCTCGCGGATGGACGTGAAGCTTCGTGCTTGTATGTGGGCTAGGCAGGTTCCAAGGAAGTCTATCCCTAAGGGCCCAAGTACCTAATAGTCATATACTCTCCCAACTAGTAACCTACAAAACTACTATCCGGAATCCGAGTACCTAATTATTAGGGTTGGAGCCTTAGGGTATCCCAACGCTTACGCCCTAAACAAACAGGCGAAACCATAGGTGGCAACCAGACTTGGAACTTGGGCAGCCCTTAACCCGAGGATTGTTTAAACACCGTTTTCAAAGACATAGCACCGAGAGCATATTACCTACGACATATTCTTGTTGGATAAGTATTACCTGTAGCCGAAAAGACCTTCCTTTTTAAGGAACTACATATAGAAACCATACTAAGGACCCCTGAAAAGGTAGGTCTCTTCGGCTACAGGTACATAAACCTTGGAGCAAAAGCATGCAACCCTTCACGGCCGATTTCCTGAAAACCCTCCAAGATGAATTGTAAATCCTCCTGGTTATTGCATTTTAAAGCCAATTTCACAGAAGGAACCGAGTAGACCATAATCTCTTAATCTCTTAACAAATGTTAATCTCCTAAACCCTTAACCGTCAACATTGTGATAAAGTATAATATACTATGCTGTACTATACGGTACTGTACCATACTATGCTATGCTATACTAGACTAGACTATACTGTTAAATAAGATACTAATCGAAACTTTGGAAAAGCTCTATACTACGAAACCCTCGAACGGACAGGTGGACGAAGGCCTCCGCGGAGTGGCTGCATTACTTTCTG
Organism: Symbiodinium sp. clade A Y106; assembly: GCA_003297005.1. Lineage (NCBI taxonomy): Eukaryota > Dinophyceae > Suessiales > Symbiodiniaceae > Symbiodinium > Symbiodinium sp. clade A. The sequence goes on along the minus strand of BGNK01002149.1, from coordinate 22,198 downwards.
CAGGGGCTACCCCTTCGAAAAAGGACTCGGGACCTGTGTGTGTATATATATATACGGTGTAGGGGTTGGGGGTTCAGGGCTTATAGGGTTGACAGGGTGTGCAGGGTTTAATAAAAGTTGTAGGACTAGTTTAGTAGGTGTGGTGTTATTGAATATTCCGAGGCTTCTTTAGGGGTTTATAATAAGGTGTTGTAGAGTTCATGTGTCTGTATGGGGCTTGAGAGGGCGCCCTTGAATTACGGAAGGCCCCCAGGGGCTGCCCATTAATTACATTCCAGAGAGCTCCTCCGATTGTACACACCTTCTTACATCCATTTCAAGAGCAGCACTCCTTCAATGCACAGTGTCAAGGCGCAGTAAAGCCGCCCGAGAAACGAAGTCAAGAGGGGTCTCTCTCTCTTTGTCTCTCTTTGTCTCACTCGCCCTCGCTCTCTCCCTCTGCTTCAATTAGAGCTTGCAGAAGAAGAAACTACTTGAAGAAACCGTAAACCCTCGAAAGGCCCCTGAAGGCCCCGTAATGCCTAAACCTTTCATCTTTGCAGGATGTCAGCGATGCAGTGGTCGCTGTGGCAAAGTGCCTCGCCCAAGGAGCGACAGATCGGTGGATCCGTGCAACACTTTCGGAGCTTTGGGGCATCGGGGCTGGAGGTTTAGGGGCTGAGGGCGGGGCATTATGTTTCGGGCACCAAAAAAGCACATAACCAAAAATGAGGACAGGGATATCCCATATAGACCCCCCTTATAATGAAGCCCAATAAGGTAGGGATATCCCCATAAAATGCTTATGCTTATGTGCTTTTGGTCCCTAAACGTTGTCTTTCTGAATTTTGGGTCCCTCTTTAACCTGGCATCACCGTTGGAATAAGGCCCCGGCAGGGGCCCTATTTCAGGAAGAGCCACATTGGGAGAGTCAACGATTCTCCAAATGTGCTGGCTTGAAGATTGGACCTGATTTATCCCTGAAGACGATTGCCCAACCGCGGGTTTAGGGTATCGTGTGATGCTTCGTAGTTCGTGTACTATAGGTTCAAACAGTTGCCGATACCATTTGGGGTGGGGGGGGTTCCTTAATATACTTACGTACAGTTCAATGGGCTCCAAATCCCTATTCTAATTATTAAGGCCCCTATATATATATATTTATAATATATATATAATATATATAATATATATATATATATATATATATTATATATATTACTGAAGCAAAGCCGTCCTGAGTTGAAATGCTTTAGCGTCGGATTTGGACGTTTCCGTCTAGTGGTTGACTACGACGTCTGGACCTTGCTCCGCAAACGAGGCACTCTCCGCTGCCGAACACTAGAGCTCTACGCTGTAGGTCCATGGGTTTAGGTGTTTAGGGAAAAAGCCAGGCACGGAGATGGATCGAGGCTTTCCCTAAACCAAATCCTCGCACGTAGGCTGCAGGGCTTCGGCCGACAAAGATAATTGCCAATATTAGTCCTTAGGGTTTCTGATTATAGTTATGCTATATTATACCCTCCAAAATCATATTCTAATGTCTAGGGCCCCTATAGTATTTGCTTTTCTTCATGCAACTGCCTGGTAAAATAGGCCTTTGTTTACATCAGTTCGCTCGAAAAAATGAAATCTGTGGCACACCACCGAAGCGAAGCCCGCTTGAAGGATCAAGGGTTTAGGTTTAGGGTTAATGGTTCGGGGTTCGGGGTTTAGGGAAGGTGTAGGGTCCAGGGTTTAGGCTGTAGTCGGAGTTATCTGGGTTCTGGAGTACCATACTTGAATACTTTTTTTGGTACCTGTTCCTTTAAGGAACCATTATGAAATAAAAGTCTATACTTTTTTCTCCCTGGTTACTTCAAAGTCCAGGCTAAGCGAACTCGGGATCTGAAATCCATGCATCCCAGCAACCTCCATGTTATGCGCTACAGCGATCCCTTGTTGCACCGTTACCGTTCCGGATGGACTTGTGTTTTTTTGCAGTGGCATTCAATCCATAGTGGAGAGCATGATTTGTTTGAAGGGGTGGCTCTAGGTAGGATGCAGGTGTATTGCCTGGGATCTAAACCTTGATGCCGAAAGCATGAATCCTGAAACCTTTTATATAGGGGTCGCAGAAGCAATGAGAATATCCGCAATAGCCCTTGTTATAAGTATCGTATAATATATCCGAGAACCTTGTTTGAATTCTTCAGGCGCCTACAATGTCTCTGAAGACCCCGTAACATGATGAAACCCCTGCATAACACCCCAAAATAGGTAGAATTATGGCCAACAACTATGGGAGGCTAGTTTTCCCCTATATCTCCAATAGCCCAGAAGTCGGAACTATTTACAGACTTTAGACCCCAAAGTAGCTACTATTTGTATACTTTTAGCCCTGGGGCTCGATATTTGGGTTCCGGGGACTTAGTAAGTAGTTATAAGTATCATGACCCCAATTAGGGTCCGTTTTAAGGTACCTAAAAGTCTACCTATTACCTACTTACTAAGTCCCCCGACCTTCCAAGACCCCTTATAGATCCCTTCAAAGGAACCCTTATCATAGAACTCCTATAGATCCCCTTAAAGGTTCTACTAAGTCCCCCGACCCTCCAAGTCTAGAGCCCTTGTTAAAAGCCTTGAAGGCAGCCCTAAATCCCAGACCCTGCTCCCTAAACCCTAAACCCTCAACCCCTCTCTCTCAGGTACCTCGACACGCGCATGTGTGTGCCCAGGGACATGGGGTTCCTCCCTGGCAAGGCTTCTCAGTGCTTCTTACGCTAAGGGCTACACAGGGTTTCTTGAAGGGTTCGTTTAAGGGTGCCATAAGGTTCTAGAGATATTTAGGGCATGTATAAGCCGTCCTTTACATATATACTTTGGCCGTAAAGTATCCAGCTACAGGTACTTAAGGCTTAAGGGCCAAGAGATATACTATGTGGGTACACGGACCCGTATAGGGTTAGGATTTTGTCATTTCGTGCTATAAGATGAACCCACAGGTTACGAAGGGATACGACTTCTGTTCCGAATCAAAAAGCCTTATGGGCTCACGGCTTGGCATGCAGGGGATTCTTGTGCTTAGGGAATCGAGATGACCAGCAAGGGATCTGGAAAGTAGATCTCTCCAATGGTTTCCCCAAAACCCGAAGCCCTAAGCCCTAAACGCTTTAGATCCTCCGCGGGGCAGGGAAGTGTAAGGTAGAGGGGTTGAAAATTTGGAACCTAGGAGTTACTTTATTAGGGGTGTAGTTTTGGGGTGGTTTTAGGGCTTAGCTACTTACTGAAGCAATCGGAGAACTTTAAACATTTAGGCCGTGTATATATATATATGTATATGTATACATATATATATATGTATACATAGTCTACTTTGGAAAGTTTGAACTTTTCTGGGCCCGGTTATTTGAGAAGAGAGGTTATGGTTAAGGGAAGTTCAACAGTTGCGCTCACGAAGCCCTGCAACTAAACCCTCAGCACTAAACCCCACAAAGCTCTCCCTGAGCATCCAAGTAGCACCTCAAGGCGATCCGATCGCTGGCTGCGAGTCTGAGTGGCAGCGCATAATGGGCTTGGGGTACTATAATGGGGCCGTAATAATTTAGAATAGGGTTCCTTTAAAGGGGTCTATAAAAAGGCTACTAAAAGGGCAATAACAGGGATTTAGTGTAGGGGCCTTTTAATAATTACCTATACTCCTTTAGGGGTTCCTTATAGTAATTTTAGTATATGGGTCCCAAAACCCTATTCTAATTATTAAGGCCCCTATATAATGGGGTTTGGGGTCGTGTAACGTACCCGTGGGTAGAATTCGTTCTCACTGTAGGGGTTCTACTTTCAAGATCCTCCCGGTGATGTGGGAACGGCACAAAAGCCTGTGAAGGCCGTGTCCCTACCAGGGGGTAGGCTTCAATACACGGACCCCCGGGAGAATCCAAAAAGTAGATCCCTTAATGGGGGCTCCTATAAAGTACTATAGGGCCCCAAATTCGGGGATCTACTTTCTAGATCCTCCCGGGGGTCTGGGTAGTTGTTGACTCTGTGGCTCCTTTGTCCTGAACCTCGAAGTCCCTAATTTATGCCGTCAGCGCATCCCTTGCACAAATTTCTGCGGAATCCAGACCTAGACACCCAAAAGTAGGAAAAATAATGGCCCAAAGCCTATAAAAGGCTATTATTTTACATACTTTTGGGGTCCAGGGAACCACATGTCTGAAAAATAGTTTAATGCAGGGTTTCTAGTTTCGTGGTTCATACCCCAAACCCGAAACCCCTAAACCCCACAGGGGTACTCGTAATTCAACGGCTCAACCCAACAAAACGAAGAACACGTGAACCCCACTCAACCCTAAACGCTTGAAGCCGTAACGCTGAAAACCCGACAACCACCCTAAACCTTACGAGCCGAAGACTCTATAGAATCGTAACAAAGCCCATCATACAACCCTATTACAACCCCAGACCAATCCTTAAAAGAAGGGAACCCTCCGCGACCCACTCTGCCTTGCTTAACCCAAACCCCAAACCCCGCACCCTAAGACCCCAAGCCCTAAACCCTAAGCCCTGGAGCCGCAATTTTACTTAAACCCCAAATCCTAAAGCCCTAAACCTAAAACTCCTGAGCCCTAGAACCCTAAACCCCAGATCTCTAAGCTTTGGTTCCAGTTTCGGGGTTTTGAGCCCGGCGTGGTGGAAAAAAATCGGGGGGGGCTCAGTGCTTCGGGTCAGGGCTTCCTGCTCCGGGGCTACTATATAGGAGTTTCCGGAAATTAGGGGTACCTTATTTTGGGGTCCTTATAATAAGGATCCTGCTATTTAGGGTACCATATTAGGGTCCTCTATTTTCGGAAACTCCCATATGGGTGGTTGTCAATATTAGGGTCCCTTTTTGGGTCTTTATATTTTTATACGGCACCGAGTATTTAGGGTGGCCAAAAAGAGACCATCATTTTGACAACCACCCATGTGGGTAGTTTCTTTTTGAGACCCAGATAGGGGACCCTAATTGGAGAACTTCCCATATCTGCATTGTAGGGTTTGGGGGTTTAGGGCTTCGGGGTACTGGAATAAGGCTCTAGAAGGGTAGAGAAGGGGTTGTTAAGGATGTATAGAGGCCCTGATAGGATTTTATAAGGGTACCGTGGAAGGCTTCTAGAGTTTTTCGTAAGGGTTCTCCGTATCTTCTGCGGTTGGACCCTCCAAAATGATAAATGTTAAAGCCTAGTACCCAGAGACTCCAATGTCCCTTAATTCAAACTAAGGAATATACCTTAACTCATATTAGGGGTCCTACTATAATTTAAGGTATATTCGTTAATTAAGGGCTATTGCAGTCGGGAAGTAGAGTAGGTGACCTTTAACCTTTTTGGAGTACTAGAACCCCTAGCTCATCCCAATATACTCCCAAAGGTTAACTTTAAGCTCCCAAGGATACTGGACAAGGAAAAGGGTCCTCGGGTTTCTTTTTGGGGTCTCAGAAATCTGAGTTTTGAGGCCCCCCGCAACAGGATCAGGACACTTAGAGTGGGTTGTGTGCTTGTTGTTTGGGATATTGGAATTAGGATACGTAAGGGGCTTGGCTTTTAGTGTGTATTTGGGTTTGGGCTTTGGGTTTGGATTGGTGGTACCGCTACCGTAAAGTTTAGAGCAGTCGCAAAAAGGAGCTAGAAAGTTCTGTAGGAGCCACCAGAAAAGAACCCCAAATAAAGAATCCTGCCAGTGAAGGCTTAACGGATCCCCTCAAAGGATCCCTTGAAGGATCCCCTTAAAGGGGTCCCCTTAAAGGATCTTTGCAAGGATCCCTAACAAGATCCCTTAGAGAAGCCCTGTAAGACTGTAAGGAGCCCTTAAAAGGAAGCCTGAACCCTAAAGCCCTAAACCCTGAACCCGAAACCCCCCTCGAAAGGATCCGTGCAGGGGCCTTTGAAGGAACCCTATTCCCAGAGACTCCAATATCCCTTAATCAAGAAATATACCCTAAATTCTAGCAGGACGTAACCCTAATAAGATTTACGGTTTTTTCCTTGCGATTAAGGGATATTAAAATTTTCTAAACCCGAAACCCTATAGATCCCTTAAAGGAACCCTTAAAGGAACCCTAGGTGTGCCTTAATTAAGGGATAATTAAGGGTCTCTGGATCCTCCTAGGCTCCTGAGCACCGAGACCTTCGGAATCCTTGCGCGTGATACGCCACGACTGGAGAGCCTGGCCAGATGCTCGGTGTTTCCCTTGAGTACCCTAAATCCCTAAACCCCACGTACCCTAAACCCCAAGTACCCTAAACCCTACCCTAAGGGTCCAAAGGACCCAATAATTAGGTACTTGGGTTTAGGATAGTAGTTATGTAGCTCAATATTTAAGAGAGTATATGATTATTAGGTACTTGGACCCTTAGGGCTACACCCCTAAACCGTTAGTACTCTGAACCCTTTGATCTGACTGGTTCTTAGTAGGGAATGGGGGAATGGAGTATGGGGACTACCTATAGTCTCCATTGTAGTTCCTTTTTGGGGGTTACCTTATAGGAGCCTTAATACATAGTTGGTTAAACCAAGAAAAGGAACTACAATGGAGACTAAGGTAGTATTGGGGATTATATAGGGACTACTATAGGGATCCATTCCCCCATTCCCTATACTAAACACCAAGGAGTGTTTTCCAGGTAAGGGTTTAGGTGTTTAGGGGTTTGGGCTCTGTAGGCTCTACGGTTTATACGATCTAGAATCGTTTTCTGATTTCTGTGTGTTGTGGCTTACGCTTTATTTGAGGTTTAGGAGTTTAGGATTTAAGATCTAGAATTTGCGGTGTGGGGGGGGCGGAGGGTGTAGGATTTCCAGTAAGGTTTGCATTTTAGGACTTGGGGGGTTAGTTTATGTTTCAGAATTTTTGGTTTGGGGTCTATCGCTTAAGATATAGAGGTTACCCTAGGGATCTAAGGACTCAGATATTAAGGCTTTTGGGCCCAAAGACCATACTATACAAGGCTTTTGGGCTATTTTGATCCCTAGGGTTAGAGGGTTGAGGTTTAGGGTCAACTAAGGGACGTGGGTCTGTTGGGGGAGAATTTAGAAAATCAGTTGATGTAGCACGCAGTTGAGTTGAAATACGTAATGTATTTTGTCTAGATAAACATATTATGCGTGTATATACATAAATACACAGACACATGCACACACATATATGCATATATATATATGTATACATATATATATAAATACATATGTATATATATATATACACAATATGTAGTGTAAGTGTTTTGATGAGAGCATGGTGCTTAAGTTTAAAGTGTTTACAATTAAGCGCTGTGAAAGACGTAGTTCTTTACTCACTTGCTGAAGTGCCCACGCCCTAAACCTTCAACCCCAAACCAGAAACGCTGAACCCTGAAGTTCCTACACCCTATGAGCCCTAACCCCTGAACACTTAATCCCAAAGCCGAAAAGACCTACACACTAAACCCTACAGTAGAAGCCAGAAAGTTGGAACATCAATCTCTTCATGGCCTTAAAGGTATAGGGGATCCGAGCACTAATCATCCTAGATCCACGTTCCAACTTTCTGGGGTTCACTATAAACTGTATCAGCCCCAGAGTCTTAACCTTGCAATGCCTTATCGGATTTTGGGAGTTTCCGAACATAGGGGACCCTAATATCGTACGCTAAAGAATGGGATCCTTATCATAAGGACCCCAAAATAAGGTACCCCTAATTTTCGGAAACACCCTTATAGATTCCTTTACAAATCACCCTAAGGGTCTAAGTACCTAATTAGCATATACTCTCCAAAACAGTAGCCTACAAAACTACTATCATAAACCCGAGTACCCGATTATTGGGTCTTTTGGACCCGTAGGGTAACATACTCACCCCCATAAAGGGGCTCATAAGGGAACCCACACCCCTCGAAGCCCTAAACCCGAAACACCCTTACAGATTCCTTTACACATCAGAACCCCTTCAGCTCCTGGCTGCCAGGTCGTCCTTGGCAACCAGCTTACGCGGGAGGATTGGCGAACGGCAGCCTTGTCCAAGCTCGTCTACTTGAGGACAGCCACTGGCATGGAGTAATATAATATCCCAGACCCCCGGGAGGATCCAAAAAATAGATCCCTTGAGGCGGTTCCTATAATGTACCCTTAGTAGTATAGGGCCCCAAATTAGGGGATCTACTTTCTAGAGATAGAGGCCTAAATAATTGTCTATCCCTAAGGGGTCCATGAACTCAGACAGTGTATGCTTTGAATTTGGCCTTAAAGTAGTCTCTATATAAGTACTTTAGGGCCAAAGTATACTATTTGGGTACATGGACCCTCTTCCCCTACACCCTAAACCCTTATGGTCCCCTAATAGGACCCTTATGGTACCCTTAAAGAATTCTTAGAGGAACCCTTTTCGGCACAAGGACCCTTAGGCTAGATTATTTTGGGGGTTCCTCGGGTCCGTGCCAGAGGGGGGGGGCGAGGTCACCCCAAGAGATCCGGAAGGATGCCTCCGAGAAACTGGGTTCTTGTTTAGCCCTACTTGGAAAGTCGGGGGACTTAGTAAATAGGTGGTAAGTAGACTTTTAAGTACCCTGAAAGGGACTCTAATTGGAGTTATGATACTTCAAAGTCTCTAAAATAACTACTTACAAAGTCCCCCGGCCCACCAAGTAAGGGTCCAAGTATCCAAGTAGTAGGGTGTCAAGGTCCAAAAGCCGAGTTTGGGACCTAAAACTCTACAATTTGGGTACTTGCTCCCTTTGGGAAGGGATATAGTTTAAGTTACCATAAGAAAGAAGCAGATTATTTACTAGAGCTTCCTATCATGGTAACCCAGACCCCCGGGAGGATCTAGAAAGTAGATCCCCTAATTTGGGGCCCTATACTACTAAGGGTACTTTATAGGAATCCCCATTAAGGGATCTACCCCTCAACCCTTAAACCCCAAACCCCTAAACCCTAAAACCCTAAACCCTAACCCCTGAACCCTAAACCCTAACCCCTGAACCCTAACACCCTAACCCCTGAACCCTAAACCCTAACCCCTGAACCCTAAACCCCCATTAAGGGATCTACTTTTTGGATCCTCCCTTAGGGGTCTGGTAACTTGAGTTAAATTCTTAAAAAAAAACCCAGGAAATGCTGGCAACCCGGGGACTCCCCCAGACGCCCCCGCGAGGATCCAAAAAGTGGATCCCTTCCAGGGGGTTCTATAAGGGTTCCTTTAAAGGGATCTATAAGGGATCTATAAGGGCTCCGTTAAAGGATGTATAACTGGGTTCTGGAGTACCATACTTGAATACTTTTTTGGTACCTGTTCCTTTAAGGAACCATTATGAAATAAAGTCTATACTTTTGTCTCCCTGGTTACTTCAAAGTCCGGTAAAGGGTCATGGGACTTAGTAACTAGAATTATACTAAGGGTAACTATACTTATAATTACTTATAGCCCCAATTACGGTACTTCTAATCTTACAAACTAAGTCCCATGATCCTCCAAGTAGGGTCCGCTTGAGTAGTAAAAGGGTCCCAAATTAGGTGTCCACATTCCAGATCCTTCAGCTGGAAGTCGAGACATGAAGGTTTTAGGGTTTAGGGTGGCTTACACGAAAACTGCTACTGCTTGGAGAACTCTGAATGTCACCAGCGACAGGGAAGGAGTTACCAAATTTGGTGGACAAGAGGAGGACAAGGCCAAGATAGATGTCGACCTGAAAATTGTTTCTTCTGGGTCCTGCGGTGCTACACCCAGACTGCTGCGCAGGGACTCCACGCAATACAAGCCCCCAACGGCAGCTGAAAGGCTGCGGATTAGGAGATAGTGTCTCCGATGTCACTGTGACTTATCGTTAACGCCACGTTCTACCTAGCCCCCGATACCCGCTACAAGTGTTACACCCTTAAACACCCTCACTCCCACTTATCCTACCCTTAAACACCCTCTATTCTCCTAAATACCCTCGATTATAAGGACCCTAAGGCGAAATCCTGCACCCACAACACTAAACCCTACAAAGCACCTACCGAGGGCACCGGGAGGATGCGGTTTTAGAGGTTTAGGGTTTCAAGGGGTTTAGGGTTTAGGGGTTAGAAGCCCCGCAAAATGGGACTATCCTATGTCTATGCCATATAAGTGCCTAAACCCTAGACCCTGAACCCTAAACCCTACCTCCCTATGTGGCTTTCAGTGGGCTCCCTGTGTTAGATTCTGTTCTCATAGCGGGTCTGGGTATGTAGCACCTATACAATCCCAGACGCCCGGAAGGATCTAGAAAGTAGATTCCCTAATCTAGGGCCCCAACTATGAAAGTTTTTCTTTGTAGGGACCCCCCTAAGGGATCTACGTTTTGGATTCTCCCGGGGTCTGGGATTCCGGATGAAAAGAATCCCTTCGACACTCTTAAGACTCTCTACATAGGTATCATCTTCCACAACCGCTCCATGCCGGTATACAAACCCAGAGGGTCCATATACACTACCATTATGGAATTAGGTGCCCCAAACCATAATGGGGATGGTCTTTTAGGGCCTAATTCCATAATAGTAGTGTATATGGACCCTCTGGGAAAGCAGGGCTCGGTTAGGTTCGTAAGCTGAATCCTTTTTGAGGTTCTTTGCGAAGAACAAAGAATCCATTGCTTTACGGGTCGTCTGTCGAAATCCTGCAGTACCTGCCAAACCTTACACTATTAATTTACGGTCCTACATCGTTGCTGGTAACTTGTCAGTTAAAAAGACCAAACATGACCAGTGCCTGCTGCTGCTCTCCCTTCCCTACTTCTGTCAGCTGGCAACGCTCAGCAGACGACAGTGGTCGGCGGAGTGCAAGTCAACGACGGTGAACTTGCCGTCATCGCTCTGAAAGCGACCCTGAGAGTCCACCGGACGTGATAAATAGATGCTTGGGTTTAGGATTCTCTGGGTTCTGGAGTACCATACTTGAATACTTTTTGTTGGTACCTGTTCCTTTAAGGAACCATTATGAAAAAAAAGTCTGTACTTTTTTCTCCCTGGTTACTTCAAAGTCCAGTTTAGGATTCTACTTTTAGTCTCCATTGTAGTTCCTTTTTTGAGGTTACCTTATAGGATCCTTAATATATAGTTGGTTAAACCAAGAAAAGGAACTACAATGGAGACTATAGGTACTGTAGCTTTCCAGAGTACTTGGGCCCTGAGGGCGAGTTGCAGACCCTCCCTCTGAAGCGAGCCTTGCAAAGCAGAGACGGCACCAGTGCGGTAGCCCCACTGAAAATCGCAAGTCATTGGCAACTCCTAAACTAATGAAACCCTACTGCGCCCTTTGAACATTTCAAAATCGCAGCTAAACAACTTGATGGATATCAGACTCCCCTAACTGTCTGCGACCACTGTATGGATGTCTGTTGTTGGATCCTTCGGGGGTCTATTGTGAAAGCCTTATGAGACTAAGCCCCCAAGTCCGAATCTCTAGGCCCAAACCGGAAGCGCCACAGAGTCAATAGCCATGCACCGCAGGATGTTGGACCGGAAAGAAGTGAGCACAGAGGAGATCAAGGTCGGGCGCTGAGTAGTACAAGGGGCCTTACTAACTGGAGTAGGGTTGGGAGGTGCGGGTGGTTTATACTACAATTACCCCTGTAAGGGGCCTTAAAAATTAGGGTTTGGGGTATATTATACTACAGTTATAATAAGGAACCCCCAAATAGTATTGGTAATCATTAAGGCCACTCTATTAATGTTGCTTACCTAGACCCCTAAATGCCCACTACTTGGGACCATATAAAAACACTCCCGTTTGAGGGTATAAGATGGTACAAGCAGGGTCCTGGTATGTCTTGTTCTTGGATTCTGTAGCCCAAAGGATCCAGGAACCCATGTAGTATATGCTTTGGTCCTTAAGTACCTGTAGAGGGACTACGTACTTTCAGGCCAAAGTATAATATACTAGGTGGGACATGGACCCTTAGCGTTTTGGGCTTTTGGCTCTTCAACAAGTTTGAGGTTTGCGCATTTGGCGCATTATAGTGTTGCAGGATTGAGTTTGTTTGATGAAGCGGTCTAGCGTTGAGCGCTTGGATTTTAGCTAAATAAGGGTTGTAGAGCTTCCCTGGTCGGGCTTGGTCTTTTCCGCTGAAACCCCTGTTTAAAGGGTTCCACAGCAAGTATACCCAGACTCCTAAACGTACAGCCCTCTAAAGGTCTCCTACGAAGCATCCCTTCGTGGTATGCATTCCCAAATCGGGAGCTTTTAGATCCTGATAGACATCCGAGTAGCCCCGAAACAGAGGTATCTTACCCTAAACCCCTCAACCCTACAACCTAATATCTTACCGTGCTGTGGGTTGAAATGTCACCTCGGGCGCCCGGGACATCTCAGCGAACATGGCTCACAAACATGGTTGCACGGGTCCTGTTGTCATCATGTAGTTGGCTTTGTGCGAGGATTTCGCAAAGGGCATAAGAGGTTTGTATAACTGACCTGGAAGCTTTTAATCTACTCTTATAAGTTGTAGATGTTCTGACACTTCAAGTGTTTAATTCATCGTGCATATAGCGTTCATTCAGAAATTTAATCATCATTTTCCTGGGTATCGGAGGTTCAAGTTTAGCCCTAAACCCTAAACCGTCGGCCAGAATCCCTAAACCCCCAGACCCGAAATTTAATTTCGATCCTTCCGTATCCAGAGGGTTCATATATACTACCATTATGGAACTCAACCATAGTGGGGATGGGCTTTTGGGACCTCATTCCAGAATGGTAGTATATATGAACCCTAAACCCTGAATCTAAATTTTGACCTAAACCCCTAAACCCCGAACCCCTAAACGCCAAACCCTAAACCCCAGCATCCTTAACAATGGCAGTATATGCTAGGACCCAGAGTAGGCCCTTATTCCCTTTTTTAGGCTTCAGGTTCCCTTGTAGCACCCTTTATACCAAAAAGGGCATCCTTTTTACTCCGAGGTTACTCTTAGGTCAGACCCCCGGGAGGATCTAGAAAGTAGATCCCCTAATTTGGGGCCCTATACTACTAAGGATACTTTATAGGAACCCCCATTAAGGGATCTACTTTTTGGATCCTTCCGGGGTGTGGGAGGTCTAGTATATGGACCCCCTGGGATAGTCTGCCGGACGAAGGAGGCCACCCAACGCAGCCGCGGACGCCAGATTCATCTGACTGAGGACTGCAACCCTACACCCGGTGTCTACAAGGGCCACTACAGGGGCTATTATACGGACTTAATATAGGGGCTAAATTTCGGCTAAATCATTACCTGTACTGCCTTGGGGGTTCCTTATTATAATTGTAGTATAGTATACCCCAAAACCCTATTCTAATTATAAAGGCCCCTATAGTACACCCACTGATGCAGCGTTTAAGGTTCTGGGTTTAGAGGTTCGAGTTTAGAGTTCGGGGTTTGGAGTTTAGGATGCAGGGTTATGACAATTGGACATACTTTCCTCTTCGGGGTTCCTGATCAAAGGCAGACATCTATATATATATGTATATATGTATGTATGTATATATATATATATATATGTATATGTATATGTGTATATATATATGTATATATATATATATATATATTTGTATATATATATATATATGAAAAGCCTCTTCTGTGGTGCCAGGCCCCTATATCAACCCCGTAAAACCGAATATACAGCTTACTAACCAAGTGCCTTGATCCGTCAAGTATAATGTAGGAACCTGATTAAGAAACCCTGGGCCTATAACCCCAAAATAGTAGGATTCATATAAGGGACCCTAATCAAGGCCCAAGGTTTCTTAATCAGGTTCCTACATGGTCCTACATTAGAGACATGTTGCCAGACCCCCGGGCCCCGAAGGGGTACTTTATAGTAACCCAAATGAAGGGTTTAGGGTTTAGGGTCTGGGTTGCCACTTGTGAAGCCCCCTTCATTTCAAAGGTAACGTATTGAGTAAGTCTTCCAGTGTTGAGGTCTTCGCGGGCTGTACAAAACCCAAAGACCCCTAATCTCAAAACCCTCGACGGCCCAAAACCTTAATCCCTAAAGCTCGCGGGTTTGGGGTTTGGTGGTTTCTGCTTCAACGTACTGCGAGTCTGGCACAGCTCTAACCCCCACGCGAAACTGTTAAAACCGCAAACATTAAACCCTAAGCTTTGCACCCGGAACCTTTGAACTTGAATCCTAAATTTTAAGCCCGAGACTTTTACAGCCGAAACTCAAAACCCGAAACTCTAAACTCTCAAAAGCTAAACCCGCAACTTCTCAATGCTACACCTTAAACTACCCCAAATGCAGTTCAGGATATTCTAAACCCAAAACACCAAACCATAAACTAAAACCCCACACCCACTTCAGGATATTCTGAAGCGCCACGCCTTCGCGCCGCCGAAGCGAGGTGGCCACGACCCAACCGTGGGATGATCCAAGAGACCCGCACCCCCAAGTGCCCTAATCCCTAACTATCATAGAGATCCATTCCCCCATTCCCTACTAAGAACCAGACAGTAATTCGTTAGTTCCTCTGTATTGGTTAGTCAGGCTCTGCTAAAGAGCAGCAGCTGGCAGGGGGGCGGGGGGTGTATGTCGGGTACGGTGCAGGGTTTTTTGGGGTTTAGGAGTTTAGGAGTTAGGAGTTTAGGGGTTTAGGGTCGAGGGTTTGGAATGCCACCAAAGCAAATCTAGCTTAAGCCGCATAGGTCATGTTTTTAGGTCCGTTGAGGGCTCTGGATATGTGATAAGAGTTTAGAATTTAGGATTTGGGGTTCAGGATTGGGGGTTTGAGGTTTTGACGTTCAGGGTTGCCGTTTTCGCCGGCTTTTGGGTGTAGAGGGCTTGGGGTTTAGTATGAATCCCCAGTCACCCCTAAACAACCTTCCCCGGCCCCTTTGGAAGGCATTGCAAGGTCTGAGCAACACAACTTAACACTGCCATCTAATTTCGCAAAAGGTGTCGTGGGTTTATGGTGCTTCGGGATTAGGATTTAGGGTTTACCGATTAGGGTTAAGGGAGTGGGGTTTCAAGATTAGGGTTTAGGGCTTCGTAAACCCAAAACCCTAACCCCAAAACTTTTTGGGGTCGTGGCGTCAAGCAGATCACCCTTAACCCCTAAACCCTAAACCCTAAACCCTACACCGACCTGACGCCTGAAGCATTGAGCACGGCATTCGGGTTTAGGCTTGAGGGCTTTTGGCGCCCAGGCCTGGAGATGCATCGGAGAAGAAGTACACTAAGAATTATATGAGTACAAATGACAAGATTATGATTCATGAGAACACGAAGATTAATACTATCACCCAGAAGATAAGAACAAGAACAATGCGAAGGAGAAAAGCGATGGTGACAACAGGAATGACAAGCGTGTATAATAAGAAACAGAATAAGAAAAAGTCTCTCCGACGTCCTTACACCTGCCCAGAGAGCAGGTTCTCGGCTTATCGCGTGGGTTTTTTAGTCCCCACGCCTTTAGGGACACTGTTTTCCCTCCTTGATTGGCGCGTTAGTTCCCCTACACCGGGGTGTGAAACAGGCAGCTTCCAAGATGAACAAAAAAGCAACAATAAGGTTAACAAGAATACATATGAAGTGTTTTTTGCTTTAATTGTCACAATGTCTCAGAGCCCACTCCTGGCGATCGGGCCTCGTTCACACTGAGTTTTTGTAAATGGCGCGACTTGGGTTGTCAAGTTACGTCCCAGCCCTGAAGCCTCTATGGTTTAAAGGTTTCGTAGCATGCCTGGACATTGGGAGGTAAAGTTAGGATTCAGGGCTGGGCTGCTGAGTTGGGTTTGCAAGGGAGCAAGAGGTTGTTGTTTCTCTCTTCGGAATTTAGGACTTGTGGTCAGAGATTTGTGCATTCCGTTTTCACTACTCCTAAACTGGGCAGCAGTTCTTTCGTGGCGTAGGTACGCCTTGCCTTTATGGTCCCTGTGTATTCCTCCGAGCCCTATTCAAATGATTTTATGGCACTTCAGCGAAAACCCACCTCCTAAGCCATAATAAACTGTATACAAGTAGAAAACCTTATAGACCGCATTGGAGGAGCCTTAAGGAACCCTAAGCCGTTTGTTCGATAGCCTTTCGTGTGCAGGTTCTGTCGAGGAGCGGAGGCACCTTTGCAGAAATTATTATACTGATAGCCAAGAGCCAGTAAGCCCATGAAAAAAGGAGGTGTGGTTCTTCGGACTTTCTACGGGACTCATAGCTAGGTTGGCGGCTATTCTGCTATAGTACATTCTTCAGGGGCTGCAAGGGATTATGGTCATTCGTTGTTCAGACCCCTATGATATCATGCTTTTCACTCTGACCTCAGCATTACACCCTAAACCCTAAACCCTAATCCCTTACAACCTGCAACCTCGCTACAGGCCTTGAAGCAAGATAAGCTCTAGGCAAAACTCAAAATTTCATAAGCCAAGCCTTGAATCAGCAGACCCCCGGGAGGATCCAAAAAGTAGATCACTTAATGGGGGGTTCCTGCTTTATAGTATAGGGCCCCAAATTAGGGGATCTACTTTCTAGATCCTCCCGGGGGTCTGGGTCAGCAGTGCTTTCTTTGCGACTGCGGCAGTGGATAGTCAGAGTAGGTCTAGTTTTTTCCACGGCATACAATGTCAGTCAAGGCATCTTCATCCCTCGATCAGGAGATATGAGATGTCTAGCACAACTCCTACGATGTTTTTTCAGTTCGGGAAGCTCGTTTTGATCTTGGCTTGTTGGCAAACGGACTACTGGAAGCCCAGCTACCTGTATAGTCGACAATGGACAATAGAGAGTCCGAGCATTGGGCCATATAGACAGGAGGTAAGCCATTGAGGGTTTATGCACGTGACTGTTCCATCGCGGCTGCGTTGAAAGAGGATCCGGCGTCGGCCATTACCCAGAGGGTCCATGTATACTACCAATATGGAATTAAGTCCCAAAAGACCATCCCTAGTATGGTTTTGGGGTCCTAACCTAATTCCATAATGGTAGTATATATGCACCCTCTGGGTTAGACATGAGACATGCCGGATCGGAGTCGAAAACCTATAGCAGACACCTCCATCCTCACCGCGCGTCGCCCACGCAGTTCACATCTTCGGGGTCGAATACTTCGTAGCTGAGAGGATACACTTTACACTTTTTGGGATAATATTACCCCCTATAAAACTAAAAGTGTACACATTACCCCCTATAAAACTAAAAGTGTACATTTTGGGGGGCTTATGAACTAGGAATATAGTCCCACTCCTCTGTTCGCGTTTCACGGTCCTGGTCGGCCAATTACTTGGAGGATCATGGGACTTAGTAAGTAAGATTAGAAGTACCGTAATTGGGGTTATAAGTAATTGTAAGTATAGCTACCCGAATTATAACCCTGGTTACTAAGTCCCATGACCCTTTAAGTATTAGGGGGCCCTGTGACACAAATCCATCCCCCAGGCCAAAACCTGGTCGTCCCAGGCACGTGCCATCCAGGCTTAAATTATATAGGGCTTCATATTATGGTTTAAGCTATATTCCTTAATTAAGGGGTATTGGGCTCTCTGGGGATTTATGGCTGAGTAAGTAAAAGGGACTTATCATGACTTCTAAGTACCCTAAAAGGGACCCTAATTGGGTTTAAGATACTTATAAATCCCTAAAATAACTACTTGCTAAGTCCCCCGACCCTCCAAGTAGTTACTAAGTCCCATGACCCTTTAAGTAGGGCCCGGCTTCAGTCCGTGGCTTCTAACTTCTTGGCGGAGGGGACCCAGGACATGGTGTGGGTGAACCGGGAGGCGCAGCAGGCGCTGTTCTTCTGGGCTCTTGTTAAGGAACTTAATCTAAGTTACCATAAATAGGAATCTTTAGTGAATATTATGAATTCCTTGTTATGGTAGCTTAAACAAAAATCCCTTAACAACAACCCAGTCTTGCCCACCCGGCGTGTCCGCACGGCGTTGGACATCTCACGTCGATGACCGCCACGGGGTCTGGGAAAGGAACGTGAACGGCAGGTCTTGAAGTCAGCATAAACCTCCCCACGCACGCCAGCTCTAAACAATACTGAAACCGGAACTTTTCTTTTGGTTGGTTTGGTGTGCTTCATATGTAGTCCGGAATATTATGACGAAAGCTTTCTGAACCCACCCTACCTTAGACCCAAACTCCAAAGACTCTAAAGCCCTGAATCCAAAGCCCTACACCTAAAGCCCTGGCACGAAGGTCGCCATTGCCAGGGGAGCTGTGCCCTGCCCCCAGCAGGAAGGAGCGTGATGGTACTCTAGGTGGGGCTTTGGGACATTTTATATTTTCCCTTATTGGGCTTAAGAGGATCTTATTTACTAATATTTTTCAAAGGCTTAAAAAGCCCCACCTGGTACTGTATGGACCGTTGAAAATCGGCTTGAAGCGTATGTTATAGTATCAGCGAAGATGGACTGCAAGGGTCCTGTACCAGGTCGTCCGGTAGTAGCTTATACCCTGTTTGTTTCAGGTTCCCCCTGTTAAGGTTTAGTCAGAGTTTGCAGCTGAGGACTGAGAGTGGCCGAGAGCTGGCCGTGAGTCTGGGGGCTCTACCCTGTGCCACGGTACCGAAGTGTGCCACGCACGTGGCATTGGGCGCGATGGGCTGGTCCCAGGTGGCGGAGTTCCCAGACCAAAGAGGACACCACGTTAGGCTTCCGTCGGGGTACGTACTGCTGTAGTAACCAATCTCCAGAGGCTCGCCGAAGCTGGGGTGAATATCTGGAAAGGAACCGACGGATGCGGTTCCACCAGAGTGCTTTCTGAGCAAGGTGTGGAATTTGGTGGATGGCAACGACGGTGGTGGGCCGCTGGACGACTTACTTCCGCGCTTGGCCGGCCCTACTCTGAACCCCGATGGTAACGACGGTGGGCCGCTGGACGACTTACTTCCGCGCTTGGCCGGCCACACCCAATCCCGAAACCCTCAACTCTACTTGGAGGATCATGCGACTTAGTAAGTAAGATTAGAAGTGCCGTAATTGGGGTTATATGTAATTACAAGTATAGTTACCCTAATTATATAACCCTAGTTACTAAGTCCCATGACCCTTTAAGTAGGCCCACATCCAGAAGCCCTGATCCCCACTTAACCTCCATACCCTAAGCCCCAAACCCTCAGCCCTGTCGACTGCCCAAAGCGCAAGCAGCTTCTCTCGTCCTAGGTTAATTACTGCTAGTATTATTAGTGTAGAGCATAGTACAATGTTTTGGGGATGATATGGGTGCTCCCAAACCCTAAACCCTAAACTCAAAAAACCCTAAACCCCTACACCGTGTGGGGCTTTAGGGCATGGATTTGGGATGCTGGAGATCTGGGAGCCTTGTCTTTTGCGCGAGTCACTTCAACTACCCAGACTTCCTAAACCCTAAACCCTAAACCGGTAGATCCCTTACTGGAGTTCCTATAAAGTACCCTTAGTAGTATGGGCCCCAAGTTAGGGGATCTACTTTCTAGATCCCTTCGGGGGTCTGGGTTTCGGGAGGATCCAAAAAGATGATCCCTTAAGGGGTCCTTTAAGGGTTTAGGGTTTAGGGTTCTTTTCAGGGGTCCTTTAAGGGTTAGGGGGTAGAGTTCCTTTAAGGGTTCCTTTAAGGGTTTAGGGTTCCCTTAAAGGGGGATTTGGTATAGGGTCCCAAATTCGGGGATCCATTTTCTAGTTCCTTCCGGCGGTCTCGCTATAAACTCCTGGGGCCACCGACACCAACTGTTTTGTAGAGCGTTGACAGAAGCTCAGGTCTGGAATTTTCAGGAGTTCTATTTGGGAGTTTCCGAAAATTGAGGGTACCTTATTTGGGGGTCCGTATAATAAGGATCCTACGATTTAGGGTACTATATTAGGGTCCCCGTATTTTCGGAAACTCCCATTTGAAGAACTTGGTAGTTCCAACCAGGTCTTGAAACCAACTCCCTGTGTGCGGCGCAGTTTGGACCAAGTCAATCCAACCCATCGCCGGGACCGACCTTGTCCCTAACTCAGACACTACCCACGAGGTTGCCCAAATACCGTACGCCTCATCAGACCCCTGTACAAGCAGTATACAAACCCTATGAACCCATAAGAACCTCCAAGTCCGAAAGAAAATCTTCAGGGACTCGGACAGCAGCAGCCAGCTAAGGCTACGACCCCGAGAACGACCGCGTGTCCAAGCTTCTATTGTCCAAGTCTCAGACAGTGTAACAAAGTGTAGGGGCCTGAGCAAGTAGTGTAACAGTATTCCTTACAGTTCCCTGTTATAGGCTGGATATCCGGTAGTGGACGCCAACCCCCCATTTTTGTAGGAAAGATGCCTACATTAGAGGTTTGTATGCGCCCAAAGGGTGCCAAATGAATTCCGATTATGACTCCTGTAAGTAACCTCCTCCCCATATAGATACTTATGAGTTCATAAGGCTCCTGATTAGCCTTCGAGTGTGTACATGTTGGGTTTTGTTTGGGCCGCAATGGGAGTTGACAAAATTCCCTAAACCCTAAGCCCGAAACCTGGAATGCTTAATGCAGTTGAGGGTTTGGGGTTTAAAGGAAAGGGTTTTCTGCGTTTGGGGGCTGTAGGGGTTCAGGGTGTATCTTAGCAGCTGGGGAGGCAAGTTTCCCTTACCCTACCTAGAGGCTCATACCCTACCCCCTTTTTAGGATACCTAGTTTTGTGGTTAGGATCTGTTATATAGACAAGTAGATACCCCATAAAAGGGGTAGGGTATGAGGCTACAGGTAAGCATAAGCAAGCTAACGTTGTCTTTGCCAGGAGCCGCAGCAGCTAGGACATAGGTGTTGTTGGCTTAGGGCTGCAGGGCTTTGAAGGCACAGGCTTCAAGTAGTAGGTGTGAGGGTTTGGGGCGCCATTGTTCATTTTCGGGTTTACGTTCAGGGTGTTTATTCGGGTACTCTAGGTTGAATCCTAACCAAAAATAATGTTGGGGATTGTTGAAACGCCTAGTGGTAGGATTTTAGGTTCCAAAATCCATACTCTGAATGGTTCCGGGACCTTGCAATTCTACTATTTGGGTACTTGGACCCTTAGAGTTAACCTGTAGCCGAAAAGACCTACCTTTTTAAGGAACTATATATAGAAACCATAATAAGGAACCCAAAAAGGTAGGTCTTTTCGGCTACAGGAAGGTCTTGGGTGTGTGGCTGGCGGATCTGGGTCTGGGATTGGCATGTAAAGCCCAAGGCTTGGAAGGCAGAACTCCGAATGCATGGGCCTTAATAATTAGAATCGTAGGGTTTAGGATTTAGGGGTAGGGTTCAGGGTTTAGTGTTTATGGGTTGTGAAACAGGGGCCTTAATAATTAGAATAGGGTCCTGGGGGTTCCTTCTTGTAATTCTAGTATAGTTTTCGCCCCCCCCCCNGCTGAGGATTTCGTGCTGCAGGCACTGGTTCTTGTGGGTACCTGAACCCCGGAACTCTCCATTTAGACGTAGACACACTAAAGCGGACTAAACCCTAAACCTTACACCCCAAACCCTATTCGAATTATTAAGGCCCCTGTTTCACAACCCATAAACCCTAAACCCTGAACCCTGCTCGTAACCCATAAACCCTAGGTTCGTTCGAAACCCGACGCTTAAACTTTTCAACCAAAACCCTAAGTAAACCCTTAGTCAAGCCCCAGAGGGTCTCCACATATATATATATAATTGAAATAAACACTATGTGCGTGTGTATATATATATATACACATATGTTACCACTATGGAATTAGGTCCCAAAAGACCAACCCTGTTATGGGTTTGAGAACCGAATTCCTTCATAGCAGTATTCATTTGGAGCCTTAAGCCCCTTCCCCGAAAGCCTTACGCTGACCCAAAACCCTAAACCCTAAACCTGAACCCGAAGCCTTAACCCTAAACCCGAAAACTCCGAAGTTCTACCCGCAACGGAAGGTCTTTGAAGATCCCTTGAAGGCTTCCAATTTAAGGGTTCTATACTTGGTAGAACCCTTAAAGGGATCTATAGGGGTTCTATAAGGCTTCCTTTACCCAGACCACCGGGAGGATCCAAAAAGTAGATCCCTTAGGGGGGTTCCTATAAAGTACCCTTAGTAATATAGGGCCCCAAATTAGGGGATCTACGGGATCTACTTTCTAGATCCTCCCGGGGGTCTGGGTAAAGGGATCTATAAGGCGTCTTGGAGGGTCGGGGGACTTGGTAGGTGGGTAATAAGTACCTGGGTAACCCCAGGTGGCCTCATTTACGCTCTTACGGTTTTTACTGGTTTTTTACGCTCCTACGGTCTGGCTTGGGTTTTTTACGCTCTTTCGGGTTTTTAGGGGTTTCGTCTTT